>CM042015.1:65556768-65856768 GCA_023525715.1 Cichorium intybus | reverse complement strand
TTTCTTTGTTGATCTTTGTTTGTTTGTTCTTCTTGTATATATTGCTGCAACGATTTCGTTAGTTCGGGTGCAAAGTGTTGAGGGTTGTTTGGACATATATTGTTCTTGAGATGTTGAAAGTTTTTGATCTCGCTTGTTGTTTACCCAAAATTTATCTCGTGAGTTGAGTTCCCGGTTGAATCAAATTAATCTTTATCCCTTAAAACTCTCACATTCGGTTATATCTCCATTTATATATATATGCGAAGAGTAGCAAATCAAATATACAAAAGTACACACACGAATTCGTGAGGTTATTTGCTGAGAGATTTAGAGAGAGATTTTGAGATCATCTGGAAAACTAACCCTACACATCAGATCTGAAAAGCTCAATAGAAGCAGGTATGTAATCTTCGAGATCAAGATCTATTGTTTAAGCTTCCACAATTTTATTTTTTGGTTATTGAAAATAACCAACAATCTAATGACAAGTTAGCACTCAATGGATTTCCCATGTTGGCCTAAATTGATATTGAGTTCAATAACAAACCAACTATTCAATAGAAAAAAATAAACTTTTTTAAATTAAAAATAAATGCTCCATTAATTTTTTGTAGAATTCAATGGATTGTTTGGAAAAATAGTAGTTTTGTATGAAAAGAATAATAATAAGGTCGGTGGATTGTGGATCCCTGAAACTTCATAATAATGATTAATTTTCAAATTGAACTCTTTCACCCCTTAATTTTAACTAACTATTGTAAAACACCAATTCCATTTAATCTTTGAGTGTGATTGCATACGTTCTTGTAAGTTATTCAATAACACGTTTATATTTTGCCATAGCCCACAAACCCACTATAGTCACAATGCAAGGGTGAGGGACCATGACCTTGCTGTCTTGCAACGTGATAAGCCCAAGCCGAGGGAAATGAATTTTGGTTTGGGATTGTTATTCCGATTGTTTCCATCAAAATTGTTTTTATGCTTTCGAAATTCTTGTATTTCGTGTAAGCATTCTGATACTTGTAGTTGTAAAACTGTTAAATGTTCGTTCTATCTCTTGATGTGTTATCCATAAAAATGTAGACTTTCCTTATCAAGATATACTTAGGGTAACTGTAAATACCTCATTGCTGTTAAAATTGTATGAAGGCTAGGAAAAATAAGTTTGAATGCTCTTAACAAGTTTTAGTGAAAAGCATACTAAATTCTATATTTTTGGCTTCTTTTACCAAAAAAATATCCATATATATATTTGACAAAAAGAAACATATATTCTTTAAAACCAAATTGTATGTTTTCCCGAAAAGTAGGCATTACTAAATGTACTCTATTAAAAATTAGTATAGAATAAAAATAAAGTATTTGAGATAAGATCGGATATATGATATATATGCCGGCATAATATATACTTAGTGCTTAAGTTCAAACGACTAAGAGAGAGTGTTGAAAAAACATTCTACGAAATAATATATGTGGCCTTAATTGTGATGTGAGATCATGCTTAGGAATAAATGAGATGCTGGACTCCTGAGGAGTCTAACATACAACTCGATCGGACCACATCGGTGCCTGCCTGCCAACCGCATGTGGTGGGTCCGTGTGTCTCAACTGATTGGAAAAAACAAAACTCACGATCCAACAATCAATGTTGATGACTTCACGTTTCAAATGGGTCTCATGTGCTTACAATTAAAATCATGTTTGAATAACCGTGTTGCATATGGATCATTAGCAATACTAATCGTGTAGAAATGAAATTCCTTGTTTTGTTGGAATAGTCAATCGCATTAATTATCATGTAAAATGAAAACGTTAAAACTGAAAGTAAGCACGTAAAGTAAAGTTTGAGAGTGGAGATGAACTTACATCATCGTGACGATCAAAACAATGATTGCTGGAGAGATAAGGGAAAGATCAAAGACTGATTCACCGGCGTGTCTGGTATTCACAACTTGAAACAACGAACCTACTACTTTCTCTAAACGATTCAACCCGGCCAATGCTTGAGATTTCCACTCAATAGAGATCAAAAGCACGAACTGAATCACTATGAAACCAATAGAGGTTAGCGCAAGATACCAACAGTGAACCCCTGATAACAAATGGTGATACCCCAACTCGGCTTCATTATCTAAAACATACTTCAATTCCTCTCTACTACTTATCTTACGGAATAGTAATAGTACAAGTCGGAGGAACACAGGGTACAACGTGTTTCCAAGGAGACCTAGTGGGATTAGAATCACAAGTAGGCCTAAATTCTTCTTGAAAACCATCATGCTTTCATTTGTTGGGAGAAATCCGCAGTTGGTGAACGTAGAGATTGTGGTAACAATTGAGAATACTTGTATATTAAGCTTTTTGTTGGTAAGCACTTCTTTTGCCGATGTCACAAGGCCTACGTACAGAGAAACTAGAAGAAATCCACTTACTTGCACAGTAACGAAGTAAGTCACGATGATAACCCCTAAAAACTTCATTGAATTGTACTTCAAGTCTATGTCCCTATTTAAAGGGTTCGTTCCGCCCTCAAGGTTGGTGTTTGAGGATGGTAAGCTAGCTGACTTTACCCAGCTCTCCTTCTTCACCGACAACTTAAGTTTCTGGATTTGAAGTTCAAGGATTGAGGTGAAAACTTCTCCTCCCAATAACATCAAAATTGCCAAGCAAAAGAGTTGGGTATTCGAGAAAACCTCCATCTCTACTGTGGACATGCTAGATACAGTCACAGCTGAAACAGCGGTGAAAAGAAGATCGTACCTTTCTGGCGGATTAATAGAATTCCGAGGCTCCAAGATGGCTAAAACGAAGTACCCCAACATGAATAAGGAAACAAAGTAAAACAGTTGCCGCCAAAAAGGATCCAACCGGAGGAGAAGAACCCGAAGTAATGAATACAGTTTGGTTCGAGACCATTGGCAAAAACATGATAGCGTGTTGTGGAATAACGTGAACCATTGTAACGTTTTGCTTACAAATCTAGCGGTGGCGATCTTCATTTTTGTATCTTTGCCTCTCAATTAGAAAATTATTGAAGGTATGTAAAATTGATTTTTATGGCAAACCGGTTTGACATAATTAGTGGAATATGGTATACGTGGGAATGAAACAAATTAGTGGCTTACAGGCTCCAGAATCATGGCCACCATCGACTTGCCCAAGACAATATATATGGATATTAATTCGGACAATTGTGTAATTTCATTTGTATAGAAAAAATCTGATTTGTCAAATATTATAACGTGATCTTTTCATGCACATGTATACGCGTTCAAATAAATTTAGTTATACCAACTGGATTCTTTTAGGTAGGGTAATATTATTTTACGACGACCTCCACTATTATCCAGTCAGGTGATCTGGAACATTTTGGATTTGATAGCATCATTGACTGAATTGACAAACACTTGAATACTTTTATCTCATCTCCATATGCGTACAAATGTCCAAAGTAAATACGTATGTTGTTTTATGAATGCCATGTTGAGAAGCATGAATCCTAAAATGCCAATCCGTGGTCTCTTGATTATTGATGGCAAGTTGTGAAAATGCAATATTTTCATCATCATCCAATGCAGATAGGCTGCATGTTTCAAAGATTCTGTCATCATGATGAGGTCGCCTTTCTGGAAGAAGTTGAGATTTCTACATCTAAATTAAGGAAGCCCTCCGGACTAATTGGTCCCGGTTAGTGCATTACCAACTGGTCCAGGTTAATTAGTGCCAAAAAGGTGAATCTGCTTGCTTAGCGGGCTAGGTTGGGCAGGATCCTAACAAAAGTTAACGAGGGATACAGGAGCTCGATGATTTATGTTCCATTTGCCACAACACTCTGGAATCAGAGGTGCATTCATTGTTTGATGAGTATGGAGATCCTGGCTGTTATTTCGACCTGGTGGAACCTTTTTCCTACTTTGATAGGCCTCGTTGGAGGAGCTTCTTGAAGCTTCCAAAGATCCGGATTTGGAGAAAGCAAGTGTAGAGCTGTTAGAAGTTCTCTATGCGTTTTATTTTGGTTGTATGGAGACATCGAAATGGGAGTTTTTCCAACAGCAGAATTAAACCCAGCAGACTTGCGGTTAATTTAGGTCAAGTACTTCACCTATTTATGGATTACTACTAGAACTAAAAAGAAGTAGCAATATATATTGAAGTAGGAATGCAACGGGTAGGGGCGAGGAAAACCAAACCCAGTCGGATAAGTTTTGGGTCGGTTTCGGATAACCGCCATTGTGTTTCGGGTATCTTATTGGGTTTACCCAAAAAGCTTAATGATATAAACCTACTACAATAAAAGGTAATGACACTAATATGTGTCATTACAATCGTATTTGTTGAACGCACTACACAAAAAAACGTCTTTAATGGCGTAAAAAAGTGCCACAAAAAACTAAAAAAGTGTCATTAAAAACCCTCTGGAAATCGGTGGCACACAAAATAAGTGTCATTAAAAACACTACCATTAAATCCTTTTAGTGACACTTTTTTGGTTTGCCACTACAAACTTTTAGGCTTTTAGTAACATATAATTTTTGCCATTAAAACTATTGTTATTTAAAAATTCATAGTATTTTTAGTGGCCCATAATTTTTGCCACAAAATGTGTATTATCAATCTAAATGCTTATGCCATTACAAATGTTTATCATATTAATTTTTTTTAAAGTCATTATTTATTTACAATATAAAATAAAATCAAATTTATAAACTATAGTAATCTTAATATCACCACTTCAATTAAAATTTCAATCATTTTACAATAATATTCCAAGTGTTTTGAAACAAATGTCCCATAAGGGTCAATTTAATTCTAAAACTCAAATATACACACAAAACAAAAAAATGTTTAAATAAGAACTCCAAACTTCATTATGCTCGTGAATCTCTTAAAACCTTCATGCGAGTAAAATGATCCTCGTGTTTACTATTTATAAGAAATGATACTAGCGGTTACTTATTAAAAAATGAAGACCTTTCAATATACAAACAAAGAAGGCACCATTCAAGATGCAAGTATTGAAATATTGTCGACTACATATGTGAAAATAGGAAACATAAACGTAATTACGATTATATCATGACTTATTGAAGGTGACAACTATTCTTTGGGTATAACCTCTAACTTTTTTGGGAGCACCTAAACAACAACATCCAAATGAATGTAACTTAAAAGCAGCAACAATAGCAACTAAACAAGTGTAACTTTAACAACAATAATAATCACAAATAAAAGCATATACTGATAAGTGTGAATGTGTAATAGTCTGGGACAAACAAGAAGTTTTGAAACTTAAGTCATAGATTTTTGGTGGGAAAATTTTCTCTCTAGTTAAATAAGACATACAACTATAATTAACTTGAAAAAAACCGTCTCCTTAAAAGAGTAGTTAACTTTTTAAATTCCTTGGCTCTACCCAAAGAGTTAGAAGCAAATGAACAACATCATATAAACATTCTAGTGTTGTTGCGTCTCCAACAATGTCATATGGCATTTTTTATAGCATCACCACTTCATTGACCAAGTTTCTTGAGGCCTTCGATTTCGTGCGAGGAGTTGTAGATTCCACTCTTTTCAGACGGTCAAATAAGAAGCATTTGGCACTGGCGCAAATCTACGTAGACATCATTATATTTGGTTCCACGAACAAATCAATGGTTGTTTATTTTTCTAGACTTACGATAAGTAAATTCTAAATGAGTATGAATAGATAAATGGATTTCTTTCTAGGTGTGCTGGTCAAAAAAACTATAAGAAGAACTTTTCTTCCTCAAGAGAATTATACAACAAAGCTTTTAAAGAAATATGGTGTGGACAATTGTGCCTCTTCCAAAGTACTCATGTCTTTCGGATCCAAATTGTATGTAGATCCAACCGGAAAATTTGTTTATCAGAAAGTATATCAAGGAATGATTATGTACCTCACATCCAGTTGTCTAATCATAATGTTCTATTCATGTTAGTGTGCCCGATACCAAGCCATTCTTAAGATGTCTGATTTCACTTCTGTCAAATAGATTTTTAGATATCTCAAAGGCACAAAATCTTTAGGGATTTGGTATCCAATTGGAAATGACTTTAGTCTTCAATCCTCCAATAAGGCGGATCATGCAAACTATTGGCTAGATAGAAAAAGTACATCCAGAGGATGTCAATTTCTTGGTGGAATATTGGTGAGTTGGTCATTTAAGAAACAAAACTGTGTTTCGCTCTCTACGACCGAAGCAAAATATATAGTTGCAGCAAGCTGCTATTCTCAGGTACATTGGGTTAAATCTAAATTGTTGGATTATGGGAATCTTTTTATTGAAATTCAATGTATTGTTACTCTCATAGTGCAATAGTCATATCTCATAATCGTTGGAATACGATAGCAAAATAACAACGCGGCAGAAACAAAACTTAAAATCGTATTCTACCACGGATCCTGAAAACAAAAAAGGGATCAAGATATACCTTTTAATTTTAGATCTAATCTATCTAGGACGTCTAGAGCCTAAAGTAGAACTCCTCTAATATAATCTCACCCTAGACAACGATCCAGCACCCGTTGATGAAGTATAAACCTTTGCTTGAAGTTTTAGCACGTTATTCTCTGGGTATTTGAAGAAATCGGCCGTATACCGAGGGTGGGAGGGATATGGAAAAATATTAGGGTTCTGGGATGATTCACAACAAAAATCTAGGGTTGTATTTATAGTGCTACTCATCCCTATCTCCTCCCTTGTGCATAATGACTATTTGAAATTCAAACTATTGATAATCTCACTTTAGTCCTTTAGCCTTTTTAGTTTCTAATTAATATACCATTACTTTGATATATTAATAAACTTAACCCCTCAAGTTTATTTTTCGATGTCTTTTAGCTAAATCGTCTCTTGCGTGTAACCCAAAAGGACCATACTATTTATTGTAATATTACCAACTTGTTATAACCATGGGCATATCACCAACAGACTCCCACTTGTATTTGTTATAACAACTGTATGGTTTAATATTCCCTAACCTAATAAGGTTTATGCCATCCTAGACAAGTGTTGTATTCGTCTAATGAAACAACCCTTAGGAAAGTGATCAAATATTCCTTTGTTCTACAAGATATCCATATGAACGTCTGACATGGAAATCTGTCAGTCTCAAACATTCAAGATTATGTTTCCCGATAGATATTTGTGATGATCACAACATATTGCACTATTGATTCTATATCAATTCAGTTTGAGTATAGCCATACATTTGCTGTCAGCACCAAATCAACGAGGGGCTCAGGGATATCACTTATCCTGTTAGGGCGGAAGGAACAAATAAACTTTGACTACACAGATCTCGCATACTCATCATGTCATACCTGGACATTCCATGTATAGCTGCCAGTTACGGACAACGTTGGAGAAAACCAAGGCATAACAGACTGTAGGACTAAAAATCAATGCATCTCTAGTTAAAGAAGATAAGATATATTACCATCTTAGAATTACTCATGACAATTTCCATGAAGTAATCTCTAAGTGCAGGTTACTCCAATACTTAATCTCCATTAAGTACACATGAGAATTAGCACATCTCCATGCTATGTCCATCTCTATGGACAATCCACCAATTCCTCATGTCAGCCTTGAATCAGTACTTACTCCCAAAAGTATGACCAACTATGGACTTTTGAATAATAATTAATTTATTCAGGAAGTCAATAAAACATGCAAAATCGGAACACAATGAAAACTAATGAAATGACTGCCTTTATGCATATATTATGTTCTCCACATAATAATCTTCAAATCAGATAGAGTTTTTCATTGCTTAAGTTACCAATACAAATCAAACCACACTAACCTCACTTAAAGCCAATTCATTTTCAAATCTAATGCAAATGGACTCAGCATGAACAATCTTTCTTAGTCTGAGAGATTGACTTAGTGATTAGATAAGCTAACTTTCCTCGTCCGATATAACTCTATTAATTGAGATGTCTCATTTGGTAAGAACTTGGATCCTAACTGCATACAGGAACCGTTTCTATTAGTTTGGTAAGAACTTGGATCCTAACTTCCATCCATTGACTTTTTTTGGGATTAGCCTAATGTCAATTCAACATGCTCAAGGCATATGCTACATTATGTCTCGTACATTGTGTGACTAATCCCTCTGCAAGTGCATATGCGACTCAACTCATATTTCCACTTAGACCTAAACCTGATACAGAAACTTGAATCCATTATAGTAGTCTTGTATTTCTAGATCCTGGCTATTCATGTACTCTAGCTTATCCCTATGAAGCTCTCGGTTCTATCCCCATAGTTCATGATGCTTCATATGCAATAGGTCACTCCCATTCCATTTGTAGCATAGGAATTCTCATTTATTTCGTATTTCTCGAGATAGCGACGTTTACATGAGAACTTTCCTATCTGTGTACAACATAGGATAGACTTCAGTGCTCCCACTAGCTCTAATATGTATATGGTTCACTTTTGTTTTTCAAATCCCTGTGAAGCACTCAAGTTTATCTCCATAGATCATGATGCTTCAAATGCATTCAGTCTCTCCGGTGTCATTTTAGCTTAGCAATTCTTATTTATTTCATATTTCTCGAGAAAGGGACGTTACATGAGAACTTTGCTATCTATGTACAACATAGGGTAGACTTCTGTGCTCCCACTAGCACTGACATATATATGGTTCACTTTTGTTTATTAAACAGCCAAAAAATTTTGACTTTTGGCTTTCTCATCGAGACAAAATTCCATTTGCAAGATGCTTGTTCAAGTCCATCAATAGACTTTTCAAGCTTACACACTCTTATTTGGAAATTTGGACTGTACAAAACCCTTTGGTTGTGTCATACACACATCCTCTTAACGTTTTCCGTTTAGGAAAGCGGTTTTTACATCCATTTCCCATGCCATACTTTATAACCATCGACCGATATTGTGGCATACAATATTCAAATAGACTTGATTATTGCTAATGATGAGAATATTTCCTCATAATCAAGCTTTGAATATGGGTATAACTCTTCGTCACCACTCTGGCTCTCATGTGTGTACCCTTTATCCATGTATGTCTTTTTCTTGAAGACCCATTTACACCTGATTGTTTAACATCAGGAGCATGATCAACCAAGTTTCAAACATGGTTATCCTTATGGATTTCGTTTTGCTCTCCATAACCTCAGTTCTTAAGGCAGCCCGAGGGCGTGCCACGATTTTCGATAGCTGGTAGGGTCACAATGATCCACCAGATATTCATCACCTTCATTAATATGTAATCCATTGAATTTAGGTGCATGATGTTCTCTATCGGCTTTTAGAGTAAGAGATGGAGTTATGTCAGATTCCTCAGCAAACTCTTACTGAGTCTCAATAGGTTTCTCTACCTCTGATTGAGTGCTAGTGCCAACATCAGGTTCTTTGACCCTTTGAGTCTTATCAAGATCATTCTTGCTTCTACTGATTTCTTGAATACTAGTTTCCTATCATATAAGACAGTCATTTAAACAACATTATATTGTTGTCAAAATGCTTATTATATCCAACTACTCCAGTAGAATAACACTTCTTTTAATCGGTGTTCTCTGAGCTTTACGGTAAACCGTAAGTCTCAAACCCTAGATTTCTAGATATACTAGTGAAGAAACATCCGCGCTCCATATTCTTAGATAGTGTTTAGAGAACCTCTTGTGTCGGTTCAAGATTTTGGACATTTTAGTTGTCTCTAAAGTCTAACCTTAGATACTGATTGGATGCATAATACAATCCATTCTTATATCAAACCTTTATGCCTGATTTCAACTCAGACACACCATACAATACTTGTGGCGTTCTAAGTGGAGTTGA
This sequence comes from Cichorium intybus, assembly GCA_023525715.1. Lineage (NCBI taxonomy): Eukaryota > Viridiplantae > Streptophyta > Magnoliopsida > Asterales > Asteraceae > Cichorium > Cichorium intybus. Next base: position 65,846,950 of record CM042015.1, on the reverse strand, counting down.
CTATTGAAAGAATTTTCACAATCCATGAGATGATTTATCATTTTTGACTAAGAAACTCCTTATCCACCGTTGGATTTAAGATTCATATCCTTTGGTCATCTGATTCAATACTCTATTCTTGATGTACTGAACACCATATAGGTTTCAAGCTTAATAAAGTATTTTACACGGCTTAATGGATAAACTGCACGGTCTAAATGCATTAAATGTACAAGGTCCAACAGATTCTCAGCCTCTGCCCACAATTGTTGAAGATATGTTTGTGATAAACTGTAACTTCCCATCCGAAGGTCCAACCATCCAAAGAAGTCAAGTTTTTGTTCCTAGAGATCTGAAGGTCTAGCATTGAAGGATCCAAAGGCTTTTTTAACACACCTTATCCATTCAGCACGATGTAATGTCAGACATGTTGTAATGTGATTGGATAGTACTAGGACTGAATATTAACTTTTGTACTACGTATCTTTATTGTACTATTGATTTCATTGATCGTGTATAAATATCAATGAAATCACCTGGGTTGAGTGTGCATGTTATCTCACCAAAATTGTAAAACCTCAAAATCATCAATACAATCATTCGACACATTGTTCACTCAATTCATTTGTTCTTCATTTTATTGCTTGTTGCTTGAATTATATTTTTGATTATATTAGCATTTTCGAATTCTTTTTCCAACACGTGGTATCAGATCAGGTTTCAGCTTGAAAACTTGTGAGAGAAATTTCGTTGTTCTTCAATACAATTTCTATATCTAGCCCGATTCCTAGATATAGGTTTCCATAAGTTGTATTCATCCTCTCTTATAAGTTTTTCTGAAAAATATTTGTTAAAGAATTCTGTTACAATGGCCGATGCAACAACAACTTATGCAAACATGCTCAACTACGCAAATATGATTGGTTCATCTTCCAAAGCTCCAGCTCTAGTTCCAGCTTACTATGAGTACTGGGCTGACCAAATGGAATACTATCTTATTGGATTAGATAAAGATTTATGCGGATCTATGAAAGAAGGACCTCATGTTGATATTGGTGCTCGATTCGTACTTGCTGAAGGAGAAGATGCTGAAGTCGTCACTGCTACCAATCTAAAGAAGATCGAGAATGATCAAAGAGCCATGAGAGAACTGAGAAGTGGCCTAGGTCCTGATGTCACTCACCATATTAAAGGATCCATATCTACAAAAGAGATTTGGGATCGTTTGGCCATGAGATCCGCAAGAGATGCTACTCTTCAATCAAGTATGGTAACAGACATACGAACGTTACTACGATATGGTGTATACTCTTGAGAAGTGTGGTGAAGTTCGAAGCCAACTAGAGGTTACCATCACGTTTTTGTACTGTCTAAGGAAGGAATGGCTTCCTATAATGTTGATGGTTAAGTCACATGAGAAGATCAAGACATACAAACTTCCTGTTTTGTTCAATTTGTTAAAGTCACATGAACCTGATGTGGTGGGACGTGGTAGTGAGGCTGCTAATGCTGGATCTCTAGCCCTGTTATCCAATGATGATAGTTTCGAAGCTCATGATGATGATGATAAAGATGAACCTGATGGCTACATGATGAACGAAGATGGCGACACTGTAGCGTTGTATGCTGCCAACAACCGAAGATTCAAAAAGCCGTTTGTCAATCGTCAAGGATCTGGAAAATCCTTTAGTAAAAACTACAAACCCTCTTGTTCTCTGAAACCTAAGCCTAAAATCTATCAGAATTCTCAATCTACTCCAAAGGGCGAAAACTCTTCTACTCCGAAACCTTCAGCTCTGAAGGTTTTTGAAAACCAACAAGCTAAATCTGAAAAGAGTGACTCGTTGCAGTTGTTGATGCAGTCAAAAATACTAAATTTATAACTTACGACTCACTAGATAGCGGCAAGTAAGGTTCGAACCGTGGAGTCTGTGGTTGGCACTTTGTGTCGATAAACCGATCTATAATGTCATTTTATAGACAGCGGATCAAGAACACGTGGAAACAACCGAAATCAAACAAAAGCAAAAAGAAACTCAGATTTGATTGCAGATCGAGAAGAGCAATAATAAACTGAATGATTACTTTTATAAATCAAAAACCAAACTCAACCAATATCCAAATCCAAATTACTCAGATTTAACAGAGAATCTAAACTATAACATCGCGTAATCGTCGGAAATTCCAATTGCAGAATACATAGATACCAAATTGATAAAAACAATAGAAAACCAAATATCTAACTAAACTACAAATGCAACTGAGAAAAATCACGAAAATATGCTTCCGGATCCGTTCTTGATGCCCTGGGATGCCTCTAAAGTCGTACGGGAGCCCTGTATTTATAATGGTGAAAAATAGGGTTCCTGAGACGCAGACGGGCTTTCCTCGCGACGCGGGCCTCATCTGGATCCCGATATCTCGCGATTTGAATTTGAAAAACGCTGACTTTTGACTTTTCGAGACATTAGCGTCGCTAACGTTGACCTAGAACCTTCGAAATTTGAAACTGAAGATAACCCGCTAATCCTCCCTTTTCCATTTCCTTTGTCGGTTTTGCTCCATAACTTGTTCCAAATTGCATTTAAATCCCTGTATTTACACTAAAAACATTTCCAAGCACTTTGGCACAAAAGTAAGTGATATTAGTCAATTAAGAAAGAAAACTAACTAAAACCCGACTCAATAACGACTATAATGAAAAGAAAACTAAGGTGAAAGATTAACATTACTAGACGTTATCAAAGAGTGAAGAGAAGGGTTCAGGTGATTCAGGCAATAATTGCAACTACTGTCACGGTAAAATCATTTTGCTAAGGACTGCATGCTCAGGAAGCAAAATGAAAAGAAAACTAAGGTGAAAGATGAATCTTACTATGCTATGAAGTTAAATGAAGTTAGGGAGAAAACGAAGGATCTTTCATTGCTGGTTTCGGATGGAGCACATGGTACTTATCAAGTTTGGTATTCGGACTCGGATGATGATGAAGTGAGAAAGCCAACTCACAGCACATTTGTGGCTGTTGATGCTGGTAAGAGCTTTCTGGTTAGTTCATAGGATGATGTTGAGGATGATGATGAAGGTAGTTGGGAAGTCCAGGCCTTAAATGGTGCTATGGCTGCGGTTGATGATCTATGCTTAATGGTGAAGGATGCACGCCCCACCATTCATGAACATGTATCCAATCTACTCTCTTCTTTTAATATTCGCGAATCTAAATGCTCTTTTGATATTGCTGAAATTTCCTGTGATTGTTCAATTATGAATAAAATGCTTATTGATGCTAACACTAGGGAAAATGTCAGTGATGAAAAAATCCTTAAGTTGCAGGGAGAATTGAGACTTTGAATTCTTCCCTAGAAAAGGCCAACCTAAGTATTTCTATTTTAGAAGAATGTAGAGAAAAATATTTGAACTCTGGTGATGTGATTTTAAGACAAAGAAACATATTATGTGAGACTGATAAACATTTATATGCTCATATGACCATAATTTATCACTCATCCGATGTATGAACTAATCAACATAGGAAGTTATTTCCATTTATTGAATTTGACCTTAATAATGTTGATAATATTTTGTATGAATGTGAATCAATCGTATCTAAGTCTGAGGTGCCAAATACTTCCTATAATCATGGTTTGATTTCAGTAGAAAAATTCTTAACTGCTAATGATTTGCTGAAAATGTTACCAAATGAAGTGCCAATTCTCAAGAAATCAATTCTTCTTGTTCAAAATGCTCATGAAGTTGTGTGTGAATCCGATTCTGACTCGGATATGGAGAAAGTTGACTGCTCTTCCTTAACAATTCAAAAGTCATCCCATGTATCAACATCAGTCTGCAAAGTAGGGATGTGCTGTGTGTACCGAGAACTGACCCGACCCGGGGTTTGGACCCGAAGCTGAACCGAGTCGGACCGTCGGTACCTACAATGGGACGGTTATCGGTTCTAGTATTTGGTGTTTTCGGGTTTTCGGTTCCTCGGGTTCGGTTCTACCTGTTCTAAAGAAAACACCGACCCGGACCGAGGTATATTAAAAGCCTTTTTTTGGGTTTGAGTTATGCATCGGGCTATTCCATTTCCATTCTTATGTAAACAAAAAACCCTTTTCCCGATCATCCCTCTGTCATCGATAACGAACCTGCGAAGCACGACTGATTCGATCACACTTCCCCCCTCTCCCAAAATACCGGAAATCAATCAAGCTCATCAGGAGGTAATATGTAAAGTCATAAACTATTTATTTGGTTCAATGGTAATTGCAAATTGGGTTTATTCCCCCTCAAGAGCATTGTTTCACTGGGGTATTTTTTTCTTTGCAAATTTTGTGTAATATGTTTGTGTATGGTACTTGTTGTGGCCCGTTAGGTGATGCATCAAATGACTAGAATTATGAACACTAGAATTATGAATAGTGGGCCAATATAGTCGATACTCAATTAAAAAATGATGATGAATTGTTGTTGGGCTAATATGAATAGTGGCTGATTATAATTATATGTTTTATGTATATTATTCATTTGCAAATTGGGTTTGTCGATTAAATAATGTTTTGTTGTTTTTTTTCATTAGAATGAAGATGAAGAAGATGACGTACTGTTTGTAGACTCTACAAAGATGCAAATACGGAAGCAGAAGATGCCCAAAACTTAGAGAAGGAACCGGATGTTCCGCAGCAACCGAAGAAAAGGAGCAAGCTAACATCCTCATGTTGGAACACTTTTACAGTGATATGGAAGGAGGATGAAAATGGAGTCACAACGAGGCACGGTAAATGTAGTTTTTGTGCAAAGTTTTTAAGAGCGGATGTCGTAAAAATGGCACTTCTAGTTTAACGAAACATAGTAAAAAGTGCCAAAGCAATCCGGAAAATAGGAAAGATAAAGATACACAAACAACGTTACAATTTAAAAAATAATAATGTGGGGAGGGTAGTGTAGTGACATGGAAACATGATGAAGTAAGGATTAAGAAAATATTATTAAATCTTTTTGTAGTTGGTGAGCTTTATTTCAAATTTGTAGAAAATGAGGCGTTTTTTGAGTACACGAATGCACTCAACGGAGGTTGACATTGCCTTGTAGAAAAAAGATTAGTAAGGATGTAGGCACCTTTTTTACAGAAGAAAGAATAAAATTGTATGCTTTTTTTAGTAACCCAAATAATACCGTACATTTGACTACCGATACGTGGACCTCTTCATGTCAACGAAAGAATTACATGGTAGTTACGGGTCATTTCACAGATGACGATTGAGTTATACACAAAAGAATTTTAAACTTTAGGCCCATTGAGAGTCACAAATGTGACGATGTGGGACGGTTGTTACTCGATTGCATTAATGTATGGAGAATAAAGAATGTTATGGCCAAGAGTGTAGACAACGCCACCTCAAATGATACAGCAATTGACTTTTTAGTTAAAAAATTATCGGACTTGTATGAAGATGGAAAACACTTCCAATTTAGGTGTATGACGCATATTTTGAATCTCGTTGTCAAGGATGGTCTTAAAACATATAATAACCACGTGGATTGTGTGCAAAAAGCGGTTAATTATATAGAAATTGAACCGCAAGAATTGAGAGGTTCACGAGGTGCCTGAAGGAACGTGGACTCGAGTCCAAACCATTCTTATGCGGGGATTGTCCGACACGTTGGAATTCAACGTATGAGTTGTTGAAGTCGGCGTACGTTTTGCGAGAGGTTTTTCCCGCGTACGAACTAGAAGGTATATTTTGAACTTTATTTTTCTATGTTTTAAAAAAACGCAGCTTTAAAAATAATTACAAAACAGTTTTCAGACGTTTTAAAAAAAACACGATTTTAATAATTTTAAAATATGTTTTTGAACATTTTAAAAAAAAACGCATCTTACAAAAGATGAACAAGCAGTTTTTAGACGTTTAAAAAAACCGCAAGTTTAATAACTCGGAAAAAAAATCCGTTTTTTGGATGTTTTTACAAATAACGCAGCTTAAAAAAGATTAAAAAGCAGTTTTTAAACGTTTAAAAAAAAACCGCAGCTTTAATAAGTTGGAAAAAACATTTTTTTGACGTATTTTTATGCTTTCTTATGTTGTATTTTCTTTATTTTGTAGAGACTACGTATATACGGGATCTATGTGGAAGAACACCGGAGCGTACAGATTTTGAAGTCGTGCATCTAGTTATCGGTTTTCTTGAAAAGTTTAAATCAATAGCCGATCTTATATCATCATCCACGAAACCATTGATCTATTTGTTTTTACGGGAGGTGTTAGATGTAGATAAACATCTAAGAGAATGGAGAGTAAGACCAAAGTTTACCAAAATCTGTGGAGATATGCGGAAAAAATATGACACATATTGGGGTTCGTTTGACAAAACGAATGATTTTGTCTATTTCGCGGTGATTTTAGATCCACAATTCAAGTCTTCGCTATTATCGAATTCGTTTACACAAATGGTAAGCAACAACGTGTCGGCGACAAATCCTATGAGTAAGTCTGAAATACAATTGAAGGTTATGGGCATGATCGCGAGGTGGAAAACAAGATGGAGGAGCTATTTACATTTTACAAAAATAAATTCGACAATCTTGAATCGTCTCAAGAAGATAGTTGTCACAAAGGAGGGGCTTCCGATAAAAGTGATGAAAACGACTTCTTGGATGATTTTCTTAGCATGCAAGGTGTGACATTGTCTTCAATTGACACGAAATTTAGAAGGTATTTGAATGAACAAAGAGAGGTTTACGATAAAGACTTCGATATTCTAAAGTATTGGAAGAAAAATGCACCGCGTTTTCCTATTTTGGCTCGTATGGCGAAAGGTAAAAACTTATCACTTAATGTTTATTTTAGTGATTTTTATTACATATTTGACAAAATATTAACGGTATCTTTTAGATATTTTGGCTATACAAGTGTCGACCGTGGCATCCGAGTCGGTGTTTAGTACTTGTGGAAGAATATTGGATGAGTATCGAACTAACTTGGCAACCCCTATAGTAGAAGCCTTGATTTGCATCCAAGATTGGGTAAGAAAATCAAGAAATATGATAATAAACGACCCCCAAGACATATTAAGAGATGAAATACTTATGAATTATGATTGTTTTTTTTATTATTATTTGTATAGAAATTGAAGACGCAATTCAAGGACACGCCAGGAAAGATAAATGAAAACGCCACTTGAAGTTTGATTGTTTGAAAATGTGTTGCAAAAACGTATTTTATTTTGGTCATTAGGTGTGTGATTAAATTTGGATCATTTAAGTTTATTGGTTTGTGTTTTATTTTTTGGTGACAATTTAATATAATGTTTTCGTATTATTGTCATGATGTGAAATGTTCACATTGAATTATAATGTATATTGTTTCAAATTTGATCTATTATTGTCATGATGTGAACAAATGTTCACAGTGTAATATTCACATTTAAGTCCATGTGAAAACAAAATGTATTAGAATAACAGAGAAGCCGAGAATTGTACTAGGAAAAGGAACATTTGTACCATGAAAAGGAATAAGAACAAAGAATTTGGTTGGAAACAATATGAAAACGAAATGCAGATCTGATAACAATCTGGAGATCCGACAATATGAAAATAATATGAAGCCAATTGCTCAAATAATAGCCAAACCTCAGTCAAAATAGCTACAGCCACAGCCCAACAAAAACCGGCCCAAAACCAAGCCTTTTAGTCATTTTCGGTTCTACCCAGTCCGAAACCGGATAACCAGAACCGGAACCGAGGAAAAACCCGAAACCGTTGTACCCTATATGGTCCGGTTCTCGGTTCCTCTCCTCACATCAAATCGAGTCGGCTCCAAACTCGGGTCAGTCCGGTCTTGGAACCGAACTCATGCCTACTGCGAAGGTATCTCACAATTGCCTTTCGAATGATAAGGAAAAATGAAAGTTTCTGATTGTGATCAAATTGAATCTTCAAAATCAAATGAAAGAAAAGAAATTGTGAAAACTAAAATTTAATTTAAGATGAATGTGTTGCTTATGAAGATTATTTCAAGGATAGTTCAAAGAGACTAGTAAATGCGGCATGTGTCTATCCGAAAGTTTCATACTTCAAAAACTCAATCTTTGTACGACCTGGTGCTTCACTTCTTGTTTACAATGATTTGGTCAAAATTTTTGAGGAGGATAATTCCACTGTTATTGAGAAATGGTTCTTCTCATCATCCAAAATTGTTGAAAACAATCTGAATGAACATCTTGAAGTTAAAATCAGCGTACGAAAACAAGATTTGTATGGTCATAATATATACAATCGTTTATGTTTATGTTATGAACAAGACAAAATTCCAAATCATTTGAAACACCTTCTGAATTTTAAAAATCAAAATCAAACTAAAAGGAATTACAACCATATACAAATTATGAAGGAAACGATACAACTGGAGACAGATGTTTTTGAAATTCTTGAAACACAAGAGTTTGTACCAATTGGCAAAACAAATGAAAATAACTCCTCAAAATCAAAATTCATTATTTGAAGACTAATTGTGCAAAAACCATCTTACTCGAAATATCATCAAAATAAATCTTCAACTTTAACTTCAAAACCAACTATTTTGATTTCTAAACCAAAATCAACAGTTGTGAATTAAAAAACAAAACAGTAACCTTTATCCCAAAACCAAAAGAAACAAATGTTAATACGAAGATTTTAACTTCTAAAACAAATCAATTTTCCAAACCATCCTTCGTACCAACACAGCCAAATTTTCCAAATCCAAAGTATCAAAAACCAATAAAAGCAAATTTCTCAAAAGGAAACATTTTGATTGATACATTCCACATATAGCTAGACAACAATTTGGACCTATTCAAGGATAAAAATCTCTCATTGAATGATTTTAAACTAGCATACGAAGAGTACCTATCTAGGAAATCAACAATTGACAAATCAAATTGGAAAAGAAAAGATTTGAAGGATGATCTCACTCCAAAATCCAAAGACTCTTCAAAACTTGAGATCACTTTAAAGTCATCAAAACAAACAAAAACTTCGAAATCCAAGAGATCTTCAAAATCAGACATTTCCAAAAAGACTAAACAGATTTGGGTTCCGAAAGCTTCATTCATTCTAAATTCTGCTTCTTCAAATTCTTCTGTGATAACTAAAAGTTCATCTGATTCGTTTTCCAGTTCTAATTTTTCCTCAAACGAAACTTCTGAAAACATGATAACGTTTTCCTCAAATGAAATATCCGAAGAAGCTATTGAGAAATGGATTGAAGACTCATTCACTTACCCCGAGGACCCATAATTGATTGGGTACCAACTTCTTATTGATTAAATGCAAATTATGTCCGAAGAGCAGTACGACACATAATGGTACATAGATAGTGGCTGCTCAAGGCATATGACGGGGAAGAGAGAATACTTAAGGGACTTTCGGACGTTGGATGATGCAGGAAATGTAACCTTCAGAAATAACGAGACATGTCCAATCAAAGGCTATGGAAAAATCACCAATGGACAATTTACAATTAGTCGAGTTGCATATGTTGAAGGATTGAAACATAATTTGGTAAGTATATCTCAATTAGTGGTTGGAACTGGAAATGTTGTTACATTCAATACTCATGGGAGTATCATCACCAAAGAAGAAACAAAAGATGTTTTACTAAAGTCAAAAAGGAAGGGATCAATGTTTCCCTTAGATCTAAAGCCAATAATTGATGGCTCTTTGTTTTGCTTACTATCTAAGGCCAATTCGGATCTTAGTTGGCTATGGCATCGAAGGTTGGATCACTTAAACTTCAAACAAATCAACAAGTTAGTGGCTATGGATCTGGTTCGTGGCATGTCTGCACTCAAATTTGATAACAACACTCTTTGTTCTGCTTGTGAACATGACAAGCAAACCAAGAAAAGGCATCCAACTGTGATTGATCCGAAGATTTCCGAACCCTTTTCACTCCTATATATGGATCTTTATGGTCCATTTCCAGTTGAATCATTAGGGAAGAAGAAATATGTTCTGGTGATAGTTGATGATTTCTCAATATTTACTTGGGTTTTGTTTCTAAGAAACAAATTAGATGCTGCTAAATAAATCATTGACTTTATCAAGAACATGAAAGTCACATTGAAAAGAACCGTCTGAATGGTACACAGTGATAATGAGACTGAGTTCAAGAACCAGACCTTGGATGGATTGTTGAAAGACAAGGCATTACTCACAGCTTTTCAGCACCTTACACTCCTCAACAAAATGGTGTTGTTAAACGTCGTAATTGCTCTTTATGCGAAGCTGCTCGAACAATGTCGAACTTTGCCAACTTACTAATGTATTTTTAGGCTGAAGCTCTTTCAACTGCATGCTTCACTCAAAATCGATTGATCCGAAGATCACCGAACCCTTTTTACTCCTATATATAGAACTTTGTGGTTCATTTCCAGTTGAATCATTAGGGAAGAAGAAATACGTTCTGGTGATAGTTGATGATTTCTCAAGATTTACTTGGGTTTTGTTTCTAAGAATCAAATTAGATGTTGCTAAATAAATCATTGACTTTATCAAGAACATGGAAGTCACATTGAAAAGAACCGGCCGAATGGTACACATTGATAATGGGACTAAGTTCAAGAACCAGACCTTAGATGGATTCTTTAAAGACAAGGGCATTACTCACAGCTTTTTAGCACCTTACACTCCTCAACAAAGTGGTGTTGTTGAACGTCGTAATCGCTTCTTATGCGAAGCTGCTCGAACAATGTTGAACTTTGCCAACTTACCGATGTATTTTTGGGCCGAAGCTCTTTCAACTGCATGCTTCACTCAAAATCGATCCTACATCCATAAGTGATTCAATATCACACCATATGAAGTGCTTAACCGAAGAAAACCAAATGTCAAATTTCTTCACATCTTCGGATGTAGGTGCTTCACACTGAATCTAAAAGATCACTTGTCCAAGTTCAATGACAAGACAGACGAATGCATATTTTTGGGATATTCTTCAAATTCAGAAGCTTATAGGGTCATGAACAAAAGAACACGGAAAATAGAAGAAACTTTCAATCTTTCATTCGATGATTACTACATAAAGAAATATCAAACTGCTTTTTCCTATGTCCTCGATCTTTCCTGAATCTGCTTCATATGCATTACCACTCTTATCTTTTGATGTTGATTTTCATCTTCTCTTTGATTCACCTGTGAGATGTGGATGTTGAATCGAAGACAACTAACAATCAAGTGTCTGAATCCACCAAGCGTTCAGATGGTCTTGAAGCTACTCCATCAAGCAGTGATCACAAACCCTCTTCGGTCGAGGGGGAGTATTCTAATAGGTCACCAACAAATTCTGGTTTCGAGGGGGAGCTTCACAACTCAAATTCTTACACCTTTTCACATGAGATCTCACACATCATGTCCTTGTATCCAAATATTCAGGGGGAGCCAGTAGCTTTAACTCCTATTTCATCTCCTCAAGGAAGAAACAACTCCCCAGATGCTTCGATTGAGGGGGAGCAACTTCTAAACTCTACTTCGAATTCTTCACCCTTAAATGCAAATGAAATAAATGATGATTCTCCATCCATTTTAGGTTATCCTTCAGACACTGAAGATGTCAATGCCGAAGGACCACCTGAGATTGATACAATCTATCCTCTTTTGGATAAATGGATGAAGATTCATCCTCAATCTCACGTCATCGGTGATGTTCATGATAGGGTTATGAAACGTGCACAACTTCGTCAAAAACAACAAAATTTAAACAAAAATTTTGAATTGTGCATGTTCAATGTTTTCATTTCAAAAATTGAACCCAATAATGTCAAAGATGCTTTAAATCACCTTGACTGGATTGAGGCTATGCAATTGGAATTGGAGGAATTTGAAAGAAACAAAGTGTGGAGGCTAATTCCAAAACCAACAAATGCTTCGATCGTAGGTCTGAAATGGGTTTATCGTAATAAATTGGACACCAAAGATAATGTCGTTCGAAATAAAGCAATATTAGTTGTTAAAGGCTACTATCAACAGGAGGGTATTGACTATGAAGAAACCTTCACTCCTTTTGCCAGACTTGAGTCCGTTCGGATATTTTTAGCTTATGCTGCCCACAAAAACCTTGATGTCTATCAAATGGATATCAAATGTGCCTTCTTAAACGGAGATCTCGAAGAAACACTCTTTGTAGAACAACCAGGCGTTATTAATAAATAACATACAGATCATTGTTACATTTTAGATAAAAGTTGTCTATGGTTTAAAACAAGCCCCTCATCCTTGGTATCAGACTTTGACAAAATTTCTAAAAGAATCAAATTTTAAGCAAAGTTCAGTGGATCCAACACTCTTTAGAAATAAGGTTGGACAACATCTTATGTTGGTTCAAATTTATGTTGATGATATCATCTTCGGATCCACTGATTTAAACTTAACAAAAGATTTTGAAAATCTGATGAAAAGCAAATTTCAAATGAGCATGATGGGGAAAGTTAACTTTTTCCTTGGATTGCAAGTTAAACAAACAAAGGAGGGGATTTTCATTAATCAACAAAAATACACACGAAGCCTCCTTGAGCGCTTCAGAATGACTAATTGTTCAAATGGCAAAGTTCTAATGGCTGCAGATACAAGGTTGAACCCTTCGTAGGACAAACCAAAGGTTGATCTTTAAAATTACAGGCGCATGATTGGATCCCTGCTTTATCTTGCAGCTAGTCGTCCATATATTATGTTCTCTATGTGCATTTGTGGTCGTTATCAATCAGATCCTCGTGAACCTCATCTGGTAGCTGTAAAGACAATCTTTCATTATCTACATCATACACCTGCATATGGCCTTTGGTACCCTACAAATTCAGGCTTCTACATTCAAGCTTATTCTGATTCGGATCTAGGGGTTGTTCTATTGATCGCAAGAGCACATCCGGAGTCTGTTAGTGTCTGGATGGAGAATTTATCACCTGGAAATCAAATAAACAAACCCGTGTATCCGTATCAACTGTTGAAGTTGAATATGTAGCAGCTACAGCCTGCACTTTGCAAATAATCTTGATTCAAAGCCAACTTAAATATTACGCAATCAACATGCGAAAGATACCATTGTTTTGTGACTCACAAAGTGCAATCTGAATCTGTCATAATCCAGTTCAACACTTGAAGACAAAGCATATAGCTCTTTGCTATCACGTTATCAAGAGTCATGTTGAAGAAGGAAACATTGAAGTTCACTTTGTGCATACTCAAGAACAATTGGCTGATATTTTCACGAAGGCTTTGAATGAAACTTCATTCTCAAGAATTGTTCATAGACTTGGGATGATTGATGGATCCGCCGTCACTTGACATCATATTTTCACTTTCTTACCTTTATCTTTTCATTTGACAAATAAAAGAAATTAATTTTCTGTCCGAAGCTATCCGAACCTTTGGATGTCTTCAGAAATCTAAAAATATCCAAAAATAGTGTTCTAAATGTCAACGTTCATTTTAAGCATCAAGTGTCTTCACACCAACAGAAGTTAATTTTGCAACTTATGACACTTTGATGTTGATATCTCTTTTTATTGCAATCCAAACAAGTTTAAACACATGATTCAAATCCTCACTTGAGCAAGATCATTTTAAAATCTGTTTTTAAGAGATGCTTGTGACAAAAATGACTTCATTCTTCGGAAAATCATGATAAAGGACAAAACTTTGATTTTAGATTTTGTGAATCCTATCTTATTGCACTTAAAAAAGATATTTGAGAATCGAATTGCAACAATGGTAAAGAAACTGAACTCAGAGTGAGGTAAAGGCTATTTACAAACTGATGATATGTGTGATTTTAATATCCTTAACATCGTGTTTATCTCTAAGATCGATATTGTATACAACTTGCTTCATCATTTAACTATTCAAGAAGTTTTTTACTTCTCAGGATACATACATGTTCTGAAGCTCTCTTCATAAATAAAACTTGCAATGACTAATAACAAATTTAAAAATGTTTTCTATTTTTGTTACACAATTAAGCTAAATGAAGTGAAAGAAAAGTTTCTGATAAATTTCAAAATCACCAACAAATGAGTTATCTGGTGAAGTTACAATATTGTACCCTTCGGATGTGATATCCAACAAAACAACAAGCAAAAGTAAAAACAAAAGTGAAAAATGAACTACAAAATGTGCAATAAAAATATAAAGAAAAATCTAGTACATAATATGTACTCCAAGGCATACTACTCTTTCTTAAATCAAAATACAATGAGCTCCTATAACATAGTCGAGTACCTTTTGGAGAGTGTGAACATCTCAAGTAATTTGTCTTTAATGACAAAGTTGGAGTAGTGCACAAATCCCAAAGGCTTGACATCATGGAGATGTGTGCAAATACTTCATCTGATGAAATGGGATAAATTTTGAAACAATCAAATAAAACTCAAAGAAAATCAAAAATGCGAAATTGGCTATAACATTGGGTGGTTAGACTTAGACAATTTTTGACTGATGTTCAATCACACAAACTTCAGATTGAAATATGGACTCCAACATGATCCGAATGTCTCTGAATACAAAAATGCTAAATCCTGTTTTCATACAAATTTCAAGGAAGAACAGTTCATAGTCATAAAGCATTGTTAAAGAAAAATATTTTATTGCTCATTGTGATGATTATTATCGTAAAAATAAAATTGATTGCCTTCGTACATCTCAAAAGAGAAAACTTTCTTATTATCCGAAGGTAACTCAAGTTTATCTTCCGATGGGTTGCATCAAAATTGAGAATACACATTACTTGTCCAATGTTTTACTAAATATCTTCTATGACCCGAAGATATTTAATGTTTAATGGTTGGTGATATTTATGGCACAAATAAATTCAAAAAATTTACATTCTTTCATTTAATGACCGTTTATAAATATGGAATTCTGTTTCCATAAATTTCTTAACATCCTAACAAAAATATTCTCAAAATACGGCGGTTCGTTTTTAAATTCCAAAATAATCATTATCTTTATAGTGACGGTTGTTTTTTGTAGACATAGTGGGACGTCGCGTTGTTGACGTGGCTTGCTATTAGTGGACCTTATATCACGCGTATTTAATTCCCTTGGGACCACAATCAGTATAAATACCACGATTCAAACGGTTACAATCTTTACGCGTACAAACTCTCCAAATTCCCTCTGCAAAATCCTCTGAATACTCCTCACTATTCATCATCTTCCCCTTTTCCAAATCATCAACAATTGCTGCCCATGATGCTGCTTCATCCCAAAGCCCCGAAGAAGGAATGTCCATTCCCACTCTCAAGTCACAAGCTTCTAACTACCTTCTTCACACTGATCCAGCTCTATACCCTAAACCTTTCGATGCTTTACTGGAATGGTTGAAAAACTCTGTCCTTGGATGTGTACTAACTGCTTGCCCGGCTGTTCCGGCGACATTAGTGTATAAAGCACACTATACAACAATCGTTACCCAAAATGCTGAAAACCAACCTGAAACGATGACCTATGAAGCTCTTCAATCTGACAACACCATCAAGCGACTCAATCTGAACAAATGTCGCTTTGCTAGAACCCTTCATATTCCACCTCCTAAAACTCTTATTCTCTGGTCGCACTTCGGGTCTGGATTCCACAAGTTAGACCTTCATGGGACTACTCTATGGTATCTACTATGATGTGGAGGTGGACTGGGCATCGACTCTATGGGCTGATTTTTGTTCCCATGTCAATCATAACAAAAGGGGAACATAAATTTATGATGCAAGGTTCTGGGAAATCATCGTCGACGAGGCATACCAAAGGTCAGCAATCGCTTATGATTCAAATCTTGAACTCATGTCCTACGGTTCTGTTCACATTCCTCCTGTGGATGAAAATGAATCCGACTTCTGTGCTCAAATTCCCCCCCACTATGTTCTTCAAAGTTCCACTTCCTAATTCTTTCATTGACAAATACCAAACTACTCTTACCCTACCTTACCTTATCCAAGACCTGGCTGCGGAACACCAAACCGAAGGGGCATCTCCCCCTAAGTGTAAAAATAAGACCACTGGAGGTCCTAGTGGTCCAAATGAGAAAGTTGTAAAGAAGAGGAAAGCCCAAGAACAACCTCCCAAAAGAACCAACCCCAAGAGAACCAAACGAAAGTTTATCATTCAAGAATCTTCAGATTCATAAAACACCATTTCTGATGAAGAAGAAATTGAGGAAATTGCTTAATCATCTCCTGTTCGTGAAACCCATATACTTAGACCCCCTAGTCAATCTCAAGTAGAAACCCTACCTACAATAGCACCACTAACATCCACAATAGAAACATCAACTACTTCTGAACGAACATATGAACCAATTCCATCAGAACCCAATAGATCTGAACTCCTCACTACTTCCACTCCTCTCACCACCACTATATCTACAAGCTCTTCAGATGTTCCTCCCATCTCTACCACTTTGGATACACCACTATCTTCTTCACCATCACTACAACATTCATTACATCAACTTAAGAACCTTCCATATTTGAAGCAATTTTAACATCCGAACCATTTATTGCTTCTGCTGATCCTTTATTTTCCACCTTTTCGACTTTTAATATTCATACCTCATTACCAGAATTTGAAATCCATGATGGCTTTAGAATTCCCCTATCATCATCTTGTCAAAGACCACCAACTTCAGAGGAAGAGGTTGAAGCCTTCTACATGGATCCAATATCTATGAATGACCCAGAGGATGAAAATCTCAATGATGACCATTTTCTTTGATCAAGCAATACAGAACAAACAATTCCAAGCTTCTACAAACTCAAATAGGTTATGATCCAGAATGTCCTACTGAAGTTGATGTGGTTAACCTCATAAAAGAAACATCTTCGGAAATTCTAGTGAAAGTAAAAACAATGATTCTGGAACCTGAAAAGAGAGTCTTGGATAATCAACTTCTCATTTAGACTGCTCTTGAGCAAAGATTAGCTACTGCTGTGAGTGATATTGAAGCAAAATGCCAATCACTCCAGGAGTTTACCAACAAGAAAATCGAAGATGCTGTTCCCAAGTTTGAGTCTTCCGGTGCTGATCTGAAAAAGTCCATCGATGACCTTCGAACCGAGACTCAATCTTTCAATAACCAATATAAAGATCATTTCGTGGGAGAATTGCATATTGCTGAAGCCATAATAGCATAATTGACTGCTTCCCAATCTGCCTCTGCGGTTTAACCGTTTGCTACTGAAATCCGTAACACAAATGATACCATCATAACAAACGTTGTCAACAACTTGAAGGGTGTTCTTCAACCACTTTTTCAAGTTGCCAGTTACATACGAAGAGCTCAAGCTGCCCAATTGGGACCAAGAACAATTGCTCAACCTGATCTTTCGGTTCATCCTTTGCAAGGGGGAGAAACTAGTGGTTCATGGTCTCGTGCCTTAACCGCTGCATTGACAACAACAGCAACAACAACTCCAATCTCAACTCGAATCTAAACAACAACAACATCTCAAGTAACCACTTTTGCCACATTAACAACAATTCCCCCAATTCCTACCTTTGGAAGACCTCCTCCAGTGCAAAATCCAAATGTGTGAAAGGGAATTGTAATCCAACCAAGCTCTTCGGTGCAACTCTTTCAACAATTACTTCCACCCATGGAACTGGACCTTTGGGGTCAGGGTCTTCGGGTACTTCAGGCTCAAGACCTTCGGGTGCTGCTGATAGTGGCAAAGGTGTGCCGATTGAGCAGAGCAAAGAAGAAAGACAAAAACAGAGAGAGGGTGAATTCACTAGAATGCTGGTGATCAACTCATGGTTTTGGAGATTACGAGGTCTTCAATGTCCTTCCCCTGGACAGTTACTCAACAGCAAACACTATCGACGAGCAACTTGACATTTCGTACAAATCCGAAGACCTTATCATACTTTAAATTCGTCAAGACTGTAAGAGAGAAAAGCAGAGAAGTATTCCAATTGGGAAAAATATGCTTTCATGCTTTCTTCATACAAGAACCGGAGGTCATTTGGAGTAACAAACGAATTGTCAAATTAATCTCTATATAAGAAGGAGTTTTGTTTGAAAATGCTTCTCAGAACATTGAATACTTCGTTCTTAGAGGTTCGGAAGAAGTTGAGTCAAGGTTTACTGTCGCAGACTTCCCAATCATGAACCCACATGACTTTATGTAGATGATGGAACTGCTAAAGGACCCTGCTCCATATCTTGCCCCATTCATTCCCATATTCACCAATGCCAAGGAGTACATAATTGGGTTCTTTGAATACTATCTGAAACGCCTTGCTGAGTATGATATTGATATTGCAAAACTCTTTGGAAAATCCCTGGCTGTACCCATTTGTGTTGTTAAAAATTTGGGTGATTTCAAAGACGGTGAAATTCTTGATGAGCCTTGGGGTGTAGTATACAAGGGAAGGGGTCGTGATGGGAGAACAATAAGAACATTATTTGACATTTACTTTAAGGGTCTTTATCCAACCGAAGTTATACAGCTAGTCATTGCTAGCACCTTTGCATGTAAAAATGATACTTCGGTTGAAAGAAAGAAAGTGAAAGAACACCTTGACCGGTGGCTGGCTGTTTGAGACTGTATGATTGAAGCCTATAAGCAGTATTACTGATGCTTCGGATGTCACTTCACATAAAGGGGGAGATTGTTGAAGATATTTTTATGCTGAAGTGTAACTGCCCATCCGAAAGTCCAACCACCCAAAGAAGTCAAGTTTTGTGCCTAAAGGTCTGAAGGTCTAGTACTGAAGGATCCGAAGGCTTTAGTAACAAAAATTATCCATTCAGCACGATGTAATGTCAAACACGTTGCTGCAATGTGATTGGATAGTACTAGGACTGAATATTCAATTTTGTACTACGTATCTTTATTGTACTATTGATTTCATTGATCGTGTATAAATATCAATGAAATCACATGGTCGAGTGTGTGTGTTATCTCACCAAAATTGTAAAACCTCTAAATCATCAATATAATCATTCGACACCTTTTCACTTAATTCATCTGTTCTTCATTCTATTGCTTGTTGCTTGAATTGTATTTCTGATTATATTAGCATTGTTCGAATTTTTTTCCAACAAAAATAACTTATGAGCAGTGCATAGTTATCTCTCTATGTAAAAAAGAATAGCAGTTATCATAAGACATTCAGTCAAATGATTTCTAGAATCCTATCCACCTGGAGTTATGGTAGCTTCTTTCAAGTTTATAAAAGTAGACAATTCCACTCATACCATTAATCTAAACATTTGGATTCTCTTGAAACAATCTTCTTTGAACTATTGTTGTGTACAGGTCTCATAGATATAATGACAGTAACTTTGCTCCAAAATAAATTTTATTTAAAACTACTTTTATTTAAACCAAGTCAAAACCATCTGATGGGAATAAAAATTTACATCAACAATCTGCAATCGTAAAACCATAGACTAAAACACTAAAGAAAAGTTGGTTCCTAATCCTATGGATGAAAGCAAGATGCTTGTAGTCCATGATTTGATCCAACTCTCCATGCTTTAGTTCTCTGCTTTATTCTAGTACCCGCACATTAAAATGTTAGTATTGTTCATAAGCAAAGTACTTATGGAATTACAAATATATCTAAAGCGCCATACTCTTTGGCTTGCAACTACTTGTGCTGCGTCAGATATCTTGAGCATTTGTGCCTTCCATGTCCCATTTCCTTTCAGTGGAAACAACAAAGTTCCTCAAGATTTTGGTATTGAGGTTTCTTTGAGAAAATCCTTCCCTTGGTAAGGTCTGTCCTTTTCTTTTGACACCTCCTTTAGAAAATGGGGTGTTGGATTTCCTAGGCATGTCAATTTCTACTTTCCCCAACATGTTATGTAATCTCTCGAAGGGTCCTTTTAAGTTCTATAGAATGATGTCTGAGATAAACTGAAGTGAGTTAAGGATTATGTACATGGCTAACTCCCAACTTACTGGAAATCCCATCCTCCACATTTGGTTACAGTACCCTTTGATGTTAAACATATGGGTATTGACACTTTGTCCTTCTAACAGCCTGCATCCCAATAATGCTTTCATGACATCAAATCGTTCTCATTTAACCTGCTCTTGGAACATGTCCTTAAGCTGGTTAATTATGTCCAAAGCACCAAGACCCCACAATCTTCTTTGAAGCTCGGGAATTATAGTGCCTAACATAAGACGAGCAACCTTATTGAATCATTTAGACGTCTAAGATGACTGCTTATTTCAACACTAGTAGATCTGGCTTGATGATCCTTAGGAATTTGTTCCTCAATCATATATGGTTTTCCTTCGAAATTGAGTACTCTTCTCAAGTTCTGGAACCAACACACATAATTTATGTCGTGGAACTTACTTTGATCGAGGAAACTACACAATAAAAAAAAACTTATAACATTCAAACTTTCTTCAGTTGACATCTAAGATAGAGCTTTAGTTAGTTTGATCAACCCTATGAAAATAATTACCCATAAAATTATTTTATTAAGGATAGAATCCATATTTCGCTTCTGGTGGTGAAGAGGTATGCCTTAGTCACCCCCAAAAGTTATTTAGATAGACAATACTCTTTGCCAACTCCGATCTCTATGATGCTTCTAGATCTTTTGGGGTTCATTGAATATGATCAATGGCATGATTAATCCCATCATGCACATCCTCTCTCACGTGACGGGTATGCTACTGATCACGAGTTTAGATGGTAAGTCGACCACAAAGAACCCACATGACACTCGACCCATGATTCATGAGTTATCGCGAGTATCACATCATTTTGGCCGAGTCCAATCCGACGCGTTGGCTATGGCACTTCCCATGCCGGAAGGGACCGATTAAATGTGTGGTTCTTCGTGGGTAGCATGAGATTTACATTTTTCATAAAACGAGATTTTGTTTCGATAAGTTAAAACATTTTAACTTTCTTTTGGCAAAATGGTCTTTTTAAACTTTTAAAATCCATCTTACAATTGCCAATAATTTTTGCAAAACACATTAACAACTTTTAACAATTTATTTTGCATTTACCATTCTTCTTAAAACACTTTAACCTTTTAATTGGAAAAAATGTCAATTTAAACATTTTAAAATCCGTTTGAAATGTCAATTTACTTTTGAAAAACTCTGTTAACTTTTAACAACTTTTATTTCTTTATTTTGTATTCTCGAATGTATTTAAACAACAATTGCATTAAATAAATAATACTTTTAACTTGAAACATTGCCTTATCAAACCCTTTCGGTAACTCTACTCAGGAAAATACGGTAGTCGGTGAGGGTGATAAACAATGAATGCTATTTAAAAGCCGACCTCATTAAGAATCAAAGAGACCTCCTTCAACCTTCTAAACACATTTAGAGTGGGTGAGCGTAGTCATGGTTTGACCAATGTTTTTATTTTAATTTTAAGTTATACATATAGATAAAATTCTAATTCATATATACATATACATTTTGAAGCATTTTAAACTTTCTGTTTAACTATTAATTCTATTAAACATGCAAGGATGCAATGTTAATAATTGATTTAAACAATTATCCAATATTTAAAATTCATCATATTTACATATTAAGAATCGCGATTTTAGAAAGGTGTTACGACCATCGCGACGCGATAAGCCAACAATAGTGTCGCGAACAACCAACAGAACACGATCATGAAAGGGACGATGCGGCGTGACACACTAGGAATTTCGATGCGACAAAACGCTAATGTTCGTAATTTTTACAGAAGATCGCGGCGTGACCGTTCAAAATGGCGCGAATGACGAATACTTTCGATAATTTCAAGAAAAATCCTATTTTTAACATCAATCAATGGATCAAATCGAATCAAAACAGTACAGAATCATGATTAAGTAGGGTCTGATACTATTGTTGGAATACAAGAGCAAAATAAAAAAACAACGGAAACAAAACTTAAAGTCGTATTCTACCTCGGATCACTAAATCATGCACACTTTTGTAATTGTAAATGAAAAAGGGATCAAGATATACCTTTTAATTGCACATCTAATCTTGCTAGGATGTCTAGAGCCCAAAGTAGAACTCCCTAATGTAATTGCACCCAAGATAATGATCGAGCACCTGCCGATGAAGTATAAACCTTTGGCTGTAGTTTTAGCATGTTATCCTCCGAGTATTTGAAGAAATCGGTCGTATTGTTGGAAATCAAGGTTCATGTAATTAGTTTCAAAAACAAGAGTTTGCAACGGAAGCATATAAAATCATGAACACAAATTCCATTTTCAAGAGGATCATGCTACATGCATCTAGAGATAAGATGAAGAACAAACATAGATTAAGTTCAAGATTATAACCTTTGTTCTTGAGTTTGGTTTGGATGATTTTGATAGCTAGGAATCAAGTTAGAATCCCTCTATAGTTGATCCACCACAAGCTTGAACACCCTTGAATGCTAGTTCCACAACTTGCAAGTTAGAACTCCTTTTCTTGTGAAACCAAAAACCAATTTTTGCTAACTATCAATAGAGCTTTTAGAGAGTTTCTTTGGCTGATTTTTGAAGTAAGAATGATCACAAAACACTCCTCAAATTCGTCCACTATATCACCCACAAAAGAGAAAGAAAAGCACATGCAACTAGCTCAAAAGAAAGTCCCATTTGATTTCTATAATCAAAAGCTAGAAGACACAAAGCATCTTCCTTTTCTTTTAAGTTCTTAATGCATTCTTTTCCTTCCAATATGGCTGATTTTATGATGACAAATGAAGTGCTAGTGGGTTGTTATTATTTATAAAACTTAGATAATAAAAGCTTATAAATAATACATCTTCTTATTTCTTAAATGGGATAACATTTAACCCATAATCATATATATAAATAAACCATCTAAATATACAATCTTAATTGTATAATTATATATATACATATATATATATATATATATATATATATATATATATATATATATATATATATATATATATATATATATAACAATATATATATATATTTTATTTAATTTACCAATTAAATTAAATAAAAGGTTTACTTATAAATCAATTAAATCGTTTTAACAATTTAAACAATTTAATTGTTACACTTAATTAATTCATCACATATGAATTATTAATCAACCTTTAATTTTGTAGTTATTATTATTTACCTCAAATAATAATAACCTACAAGATTAAATTGCAAGTTTAGTATCATTTGATGTTAAATCAAATTTAACGTTCTAAATGATCAATTGGTGTCAAACTTGTTGTTGGTGTGACCCTATAGGATCATGTATTATTAGTAATATCATTTTATGATCATCCTTGGGCATATAGAACTAACAATCTCCCACTTGCACAAGGTTGTATCATAGAATGATATCGACAGTGGTAAACGTCTAGCAACATTTCACTGCCCCAATAACACATGACATTGTGCCATTCAACAACATTCAATTCTTCAGAAAACACGAGGCTCTAATTGATGTATAAGGTTATCTATCAATTATCCCTTTGTCACAGACATCATGTTGAACATGAGACATGGATCTTAATCATTCTCATTTTATGTTCAACTTTCAAACAGGCGCCTTAGATGTCTAACTCTCAACACATAAGAGGAACAAATCCCGTCTTGACTACATACGCCCCTCATATAGTTAGTACTATACATGAGTATGGCCTTTATGGTTGTCTGTATTTCAAGAACAACAGTAAACCATATCAAAGCATAGTACACTCTACACTTGAGTCCCAAATATGTATCTCAGGTCAAAGGATACAATGATAATACCTTTATTCAAGAATCACTTATGATGATGATCCATGGAGTGATCTTGAAACGGGTCAAGTCCAATACTTGTTCACTGACAAGTACCTATGAATTTGGTTGCAACCTTTTGCTACTTTTACCCATAAAAGTCAACCAATCCAATTCATATTAGTCTTACTTCATAATTGCTCCCACAACTATGATCGACTATGGACGTTTAGAATAACTAAATTATTCAAGGATTAAACATGCTAATAAAACACAATAATTATGAATGAAACATCACGTCACATATATTACATAATTCTTGTTGTTTACATAAGTTCATATTCATAAAACATTAAACATAAATCAAATCCATTCATTAGAAAAACGGAGTCCTATACCCTTAGCATGACTTTCATGCTTAGTTTGGGGTAAAGGTTTCGTGAATGGGTCTGCCAAATTTTGATCTGTATGAACCTTGTGAATACTTATTTCACCATTCTTAACTTCATGTCTAATGTAGTTATACCTTCGGTGAATGTGTTTGGTTTTTTGATGCAATCTAGGTTCCTTTGCTTGAGCTATAGCACCTAGATTGTCACAGAAGATTTCTATAGGGTCCCGAATGGAAGGAACAACCCCTAAATCTTCTATGAACTTTCTCATCCAGACAGCTTCTTGAGCAGCTTCTGAAGCAGCAACATATTCTGATTATGTAGTGGATTGTGCAATCACTTCTTGTTTGGAACTCTTCCAAGACACGGCTCCTCCATTTAAAATAAAGACATACCCAGATTGAGATTTCGAATCATCCCTATCTGTTTGGAAGCTTGCGTCAGTGTAACTCTTTACCTTTAAGCTTTCTTCCAAACCGCCGTAAACTAAGAACATATCTTTAGTTCTTCTCAAGTACTTAAGAATGTTCTTTACAGCAGTCCAGTGGGCTTCACCTGGGTTCTGTTGATACCTACTAGTCATACTTAAGGCACATGAGACGTCGGGCCTAGTGCATAACATGGCATACATGATGGACCCAATTGCTGAAGCATATGGGACATGTTTCATCCTTTCAAGTTCAGTCCTAGTGTTTGGGCACTGAGACTTGCTTAGGATGGTGCCATGCGGCATTGGCAAGAATCCTCTTTTGGAGTCTTGCATCTTGAACCTTTTCAAGATCTTATCAATATATACACTTTGGCTAAGACCAATAAGTCTCTTAGATCTATCTCTATAGATCTTTATGCCTAATACATAAGCAGCTTCCCCTAGATCCTTCATTGAGAAACAACTCTCAAGGAACGCTTTGACACCTTTTAAGGTTGGGATGTCATTTCCAAATAAAAGTATGTCATCTACATACAATACTAGGATTATGACAATGCTCCCACTAGCTTTCTTGTAAACACATGAGTCATCCTCATTTTTGATGAATCCAAAACTCGTAATCTTTTCATCAAAACGGATGTTCCATGTTCGAGACGCTTGCTTTAATCCATAGATAGATCTTTTAAGCTTGCACACTTTGTTTGGATGCTTGGGATCGACAAAACCTTCAGGTTGATCCATATAGACATCTTCCAATAAGTATCCATTAAGGAAAGCGGTCTTGACATCCATTTGCCATATCTCATAATCATAGTACGCGGCTATGGCAAAAAGTATCCTAATCGACTTGATCATTGCCACTGGAGAAAAGGTCTCATCATAGTCAATACCATGAGTCTGTGAGTATCCTTTAGCGACAAGTCTAGCCTTAAAAGTGTGAACATTTCCATCCACGTCGATTTTCTTCTTGAAAACCCATTTGTTCCCAACAGTCTTACAATTGGTGGGAAGATTAACCAAGTTCCAAACTTGATTATCGTGCATGGATTGCATCTCAGTGTTCATGGCCTCAAGCCATTTATCAGATTCAGGATCTGATATTGCACTCTGATAGTTGACGGGTTCATCAGAATCTATCGTATAACATTCCTCTTCCATCAAAAGGTAACCATACCTTTCTGGTTCAATTCGAACCCTACCAGATTTGCGAACACCTTGTGTTACAATTTGTTCCTGATCAACCGTTTGTTCAGGTTCAACAATTTCTTGTTGAATGCTAGATTCAACTTCTTGTGTATCAGGTTGTGGCTCCTGAAGTTCCTCAAGTTCCACAAACCTCCCACTAGCCTCTTCAGTCAGAAACTTGTTTTCTAGGAATTCAGCTTTTCGAGAAATAAATATCTTATTCTCGATGGGATTGTAGAAATAGTATCCAAGACAATCTTTCGGATACCCTACAAAGATACATTTAGTTGAACGGGGTTCTAATTTGTTTGAAGCTTCTTGTCTAACATAAGCTTCACAACCCCATACCTTTAGATAGGATAAAGATGGAACCCTTCCATGCCATATCTCATAAGGCGTTTTATCTACCTTCTTAGTAGGTGCCATGTTTAGGAGACGAGCAGCTGTTTGTATAGCATAACCCCAAAATGATAAAGGTAGAGTACTTCTACTCATCATGGATCGAACCATATCCAATAGTGTTCTGTTCCGCCTCTCAGACACACCATTATGTTGTGGTGTTCCAGGTGGAGTAAGTTGTGAAACAATTCCACAAGACTTAAGATGATCCATAAAGTTTGTACTT
Organism: Cichorium intybus; assembly: GCA_023525715.1. Classification (NCBI taxonomy): domain Eukaryota; kingdom Viridiplantae; phylum Streptophyta; class Magnoliopsida; order Asterales; family Asteraceae; genus Cichorium; species Cichorium intybus. Next base: position 65,820,636 of record CM042015.1, on the reverse strand, counting down.
AAGTACTCACCTCCTCTATCAGAACGAAGAACTTTAATTGTTTTGTTGAGTTGATTTTCCACTTCACTTTGAAACGTTTTGAACATTTCAAACGCCTCATGTTTATGTTTAATCAAATAAACATATCCAAAACGACTAAAGTCGTCAGTGAAGGTGATGAAATATATTTCACCATATCTAGTCATTGGCTTGAAAGGACCACATACATCCGTATGTATGATTCCTAACAAGTCCTTTGCTCTCTTATTGGTTCCGGAGAAAGGAGCTTTAGTCATCTTGCCATGTAAACAAGATTCACATATATCAAATGAGTCATTCTCATTTGCCTTCAAAAGTCCACTCTTTTGAAGTTGGGATATGCGATTCTTGTTTATATGCCCAAGGCGACAATGCCATAGATAGGTTTGACTCAAATCAAATTTGGGCTTCTTGGTGAAAGTGTGGTATAAAGAGCCATTGTTAGTCTTTTCATCAAGGTTTACTTCATAAATTCCATTTAAAGGCCTAGCCTCAAAATAGAATACATTATTTTTGTAAACACAAATATCATCATTATTAAAGGAAAGATCAAATCCACATTGTCTTAATTTAGCAACCGAAATAATATTCCTAGTCAAGCTAGGAACATAATAAACATTCAACAATGTCACACACAAGCCATTAGGTAGTAATAAATTAAAACTTCCAATTGAATCCACCGCAACCCTTGCATTGTTTCCAACCCGAAGTACTACCTCATTTGCCTTCAGTCGCCTACTCCTTTTGAACCCCTGCACATATTACATATGTGAGTTCCACAACCAGTATCAAATACCCATGTGTTAGGAGATAAATTATAAAGTTCTAGGTCTATCACATAGATACCTGAAGTGCCTTCACCGGCCTTCTTCTTCTTCAACTCCGCAAGATACGTAGGGCAATTTCTCTTCCAATGCCCAGCTTTGCCACATTCAAAGCATGTGTCTTCTTTGGCAACCTTTACCTTCTTCTTGGGCGGATGGGAAGGTTGGACAACTTTCTTTCCCTTACCTTTGAAAGCTTTTGCTTTCCCCTTACCCTTGGAGTTGGTGGGGTGTTCTGGTCTAGTTCTCTTTGTGCCACCTTCCTTGATCATGAGAACTTGAGTGGTTTTCTTAGGCAGATTCTTTTCCGCGGTAATTAGCATCCCATGTAATTCCGGGATAGTCTTGTTGAAACCATTCATGTTAAAATTCATGACAAAAGGATCAAAGGACTTTGTCAAGGAGTTAAGGATCATATCCGTTGCTAGCTCTTCGGGCATCACAACTCCAAGACGTGCCAAATGATCAATGTGACTCTTCATTTTGAGCACATAAGAGCTTACCGACTGCCCATCCTCCATCTTGCAAGCATGGAAAGCCCGAACAGTTTCGAACCTTTCCGTTCTTGCAAGTTGTTGGAACATTTCCTTTAGTTGATGAATCATGTCATAGGCTGAATGATTCTCCAAATCCTTCTGAAGGTCAGGAATCATGGTTGCCAACATGAGGCATGATGCATCGATGGAATCATCCATCTTTTTAAGCCATGCATCGTGTGCGGGCTTAGGAATGGCAGGGGGCTCTTCTGGAAGTGGTTCATTGAGAACATATTCTTTCTTTTCTTGTTTGAGAACAATTCTCACACTACGGTGCCAATCCAAGAAGTTGGTATGGTTAAGTTTTTCTCCTTCAAGGAGAGACCGTAGTGAGGTTTTGTTAGGAGCCGAGTGTGTGTTGTTTGGTGCCATCTACAAAATTTTAACAAGGTTCTATTTAGTAAATTATGATATTAAGTCCTTAATAATTAATACCCTTTCTTGTTTCATAAACTTTAATTAATTAAGGTCTAGAATCCAAGTTGCATCACGAATAAGTGGTTAGGTATCCTTTATCCCGCCTATTCAAATCAACAAGGTAGGTAACGGTTTACCAATTATATCCAAATATAATTTCTAGAGTTATGGGATCCCATTATAACATTTATAAGTTTGGCATGTTTGATCCCATCTATGCCTTGGATTTCTAATGCTTAGGTGACCTTTATCACAAGAGATTTCCAAACGAATCATCCTACTTAAACGGACGTGTAGTTTTGTCAACTATTGATGGTTAGGTGTCCTTTATCCCATCAATATTGCAAAACTACTTCTTGTATCACAAGAAGACTCCAAGTGGTTAGGTATCCTTTATCCCACAAGGAAATACAAGTGATACATGAGTGTCTTTAAGAGGGACGGCATTGATTCGTATTTCATAAGGGATTTGAATGTTTTACAATTCTGATTTTGAAAAACATATGGTATCATGTAGATTGCATGCATCCAATGAACATGGTACCATTAAATCTTATTTTGTTAATTGGTTCCTTAATCATAAAATCTCCATTTTATTGATTCTTTGTTTGTGGTCAAGATTACAATTAATATCCAATATTAAGTTTGAGTTTGATCACATATATTAGAACCAATTTATAATCCTAAATAATTACCATTATTACTTAGGGTTGGAGTTTGTAAGAGTTCATAAAATCTCCATTTTATTTCTTGTTTCAATCATTTTCAAAACTTGACTTAATAGGTTTTATAACAAAACCCATTTTAATAAAACCAATTTTATCACATCTTATGTTTTAAATGTCAACTTTTGAAAAATAAAAACTCCTTGATGATTATGTTTAATTATCTAGGTTGTCTAACATGCAAAATCTTATTTTCATCCACAACATAACATAATAAAACATTCAAACATCACAAGCATGCATGGGTGCATAAACACAAGCCAACTAGTTTGATATTTCATGTGAGCCACACATGAAATATCAAGTCCAAACCTAGGGACAAAAGGGTGACAAAAACTCAACCAAATGATCTTCGACTTGGCTACAATTTTGCCAAGCTTCTTATATCACCAAGAGACACTTGAACCACCATTTCTTGACACCATGTAATGAGTTGTGATTTTTCTTTGGCCACTTCAATACTTGCGACAGGAATGGGCAGCAGGAAGGGTTTTTGTGGTTTTTTGTTGCATTTTTCAATTCATTCTTGGCTATATTGATTCTAATACTTGTTGAAACTTAATGTATATACTAGATATTAAAGTTACCAACAAGTATATCACCAAATAACCAAGATATGAATTTTAAAAACACTTTCAAAACAATTTTGAAATCTGGACAGCAGCTCTTCAGAAAGTGCTGCTGTTGGGTGCAATCTTCTTTTGGACTTTTACTTCCTTCTCTTGTTACATTTTGTGAAATAAATAAAATACAACTATTCTAATATTTACAAAAGGAATATTAAGAAGGAAATAACTAATTATTATTACAAACCATTTGAATAAATGAATAGATTACAACCATATCGAATACAAACACAAAACATGCATCATATGGTCCTTGGCTTGTTTATGCACCATTTTATCACATAAAATCATAAGAAAATCAACACTTTGTTTTTCTAAGGCAAAAATTTATGTAACCAAAAGCATGCTAATCATAAGATATAGTTGGTTACATAAAATCATAGATAATATACTTGCATGTTGCCAAAGAAGCCATGCATGAAACTTTCATTTAAGAAGATGAACATTCATGGCTTCCAAAAACCAAGTTTATCCAAATAAACTTATTATCTAAACATGCAATATAGCCATGGCTCTGATACCAATTGTTGGAAATCAAGGTTCATGTAATTAGTTTCAAAAACAAGAGTTTGCAACGGAAGCATAAAATCATGAACACAAATTCCATTTTCAAGAGGATCATGCTACATGCATCTAGAGATAAGATGAAGAACAAACATAGATTAAGTTCAAGATTATAACCTTTGTTCTTGAGTTTGGTTTGGATGATTTTGATAGCTAGGAATCAAGTTAGAATCCCTCTATAGTTGATCCACCACAAGCTTGAACACCCTTGAATGCTAGTTCCACAACTTGCAAGTTAGAACTCCTTTTCTTGTGAAACCAAAAACCAATTTTTGCTAACTATCAAGAGAGCTTTTAGAGATTTTATTTGGCTGATTTTTGAAGCAAGAATGATCACAAAACACTCCTCAAATTCGTCCACTATATCACCCACAAAAGAGAAAGAAAAGCACATGCAACTAGCTCAAAAGAAAGTCCCATTTGATTTCTATAATCAAAAGCTAGAAGACACAAAGCATCTTCCTTTTCTTTTAAGTTCTTAATGCATTCTTTTCCTTCCAATATGGCTGATTTTATGATGACAAATGAAGTGCTAGTGGGTTGTTATTATTTATAAAACTTAGATAATAAAAGCTTATAAATAATACATATTCTTATTTCTTATATGGGATAACATTTAACCCATAATCATATATATAAATAAACCATCTAAATATACAATCTTAATTGTATAATTATATATATACATATATATATATATATATATATATATATATATATATATATATATATATATATATATATATATATATATATATATATATATATATATATATAACAATATATATATATTTAATTTAATTTACCAATTAAATTAAATAAAAGGTTTACTTATAAATCAATTAAATCGTTTTAACAATTTAAACAATTTAATTGTTACACTTAATTAATTCATCACATATGAATTATTAATCAACCTTTAATTTTGTAGTTATTATTATTTACCTCAAATAATAATAACCTACAAGATTAAATTGCAAGTTTAGTATCATTTGATGTTAAATCAAATTTAACGTTCTAAATGATCAATTGGTGTCAAACTTGTTGTTGGTGTGACCCTATAGGATCATGTATTATTAGTAATATCATTTTATGATCATCCTTGGGCATATAGAACTAACACGTATACCAAGGGTGGGATGGAGATGGACGAGTTTTAGGGTTCTGGGATGATTGACAACTCAAATGTAGGGTTGTATTTATAGTGATACTCATCCTTATCTCCTCCCTTGTGGATAATGACTATTTGAAATTCAAACTGTTGATAATTTCACTTTAGTATTTTATCCTTTTTAGTTTTTAATTAATATACCATTACTTTGATATACTAATAAACTTAACCCCTCAAGTTTATATTTTTATCTCTTTTAGCTAAATCGTCTCTTGCGTGTAATCCAAAAGGACCCTACTATTTATAGTAATATTACGAACTTGTTATAACCATGGGCATATTACCAACAGACTCCCACTTGCATTTGTTATAACAACTGTATGGTCTAATATTACCTAACCTAGTAAGGTGTATGCCATCCTAGACAAGTTTTGTATTCATTAATGAAACAGCCCTTAGGCAAGTAATCAAATATTCATTTGTTCTACAAGATATCTATATGAACGTCTAACATGGAAATTTGTCAGTCTCAAACATTCAATATTATGTTTCTTGATAGATATTTGTGATGATCACAACAAACTGCACTATTGATTTTATATCAATTCAGTTCAAGTATAACCGTACATTTGCTGTCAGCACCAAATCAACGATGGGCCCAGGGATATCGCTTCTCGTGTTAGAGTAGAAGGAACAAATAAACTTTGTCTACATAGATCTCGCATATTCATCATGTCATACCTGGACTGTATGGCTGCCAGTTACGCATAACGTTGGAGAAAACCAAGACATAACAGATTGCTGGACTAAGAATCAATGCATCTACGCTTGAAGAATACAATATATTACCATCTTAGAATTACTCGTGACAATTTTCCATAAAGTAACATCTAACTGCGGGTTACTCCAATACTTAATCTCCATTAAGTACACATGAGAATTAGCACATCTCTATGCTATGTCCATCTCTATGGACAGTCCACCAATTCCTCATTTCCACACTAACCTCACTCAAAGCCATAAGAAGATAAACGAATTGCTCAAATACCGCTCAACGCAAAAGGCTTCAGGAGATAAAGGCCAAAACCGAGGCTGATGAATAAGGGAGTCTGGAAGATGAGAATATGAAAATGATTGAAGAACAAGTTAGTGCTCAAATACCGCTCAATGCAAAAGGCTTCATAAGGTAGGCTTGATACGACCTAGTAATGTTAAGCATTATAGTCGTTATTGAGCTGGGTTTTAGTATAAAAATTGATATTGCAACATCTAGAATAAGTTACTTATAACTAACTCTATCATTTACTACATCTCTAAGCGCAAACTATATAGTGAATATGTAAGACCTTAGTCCCGGGAAGTCCAAGTTTTGAGTTTTAATGAGTCAAAAATAAAGATGTTAATATTGCTTTTGGAGCAAGAATGAAACGATTAAACATTATACTCGTTGCTGAGCCAGGTTTTAGTTAGTTTATTGTTTTAAATGGACTAATATCACTCACTTTTAGTGCCAAGGGCTTGTATTGCGTTTTATTGTAAATACAGGGTAAAATATGTGTAAAATGGTAAAGTTAGAATAAAAGTTGAATTCAAGTCGAAGTAACACGCGTGGCGCGACGCGGACAAGTGTTTAACATGGGTGAAGATTCAAATTTTTAAGTGTGAACAACGGGGGATAAGGGTGACCCGCGCCGCGTAGAAAGCTATCTCGCGACGTGTATAGGCCAAATCTGCAACTATAAATAGAGGCTCCCACTTCGTGATTCGTGTGACAATTGTAAATTTTGGTCAACAAAAGTCAACTGTAATCAAACGAAGCGTACGTTAATCTGTCTGTTGAAAAGTTATTTTCCATAACTTTTGCAGTGAATTATTAATATTATAAGTATTACCTATGCTAAATCAAACAATTATCGGTTAAAGGTCGAAAATACGGACATCAGACTACTATAGCGTAAAAATTCGATAATCGTACAATTATTATTTTGAGAATAATAATATTCATAAAACGATCCACTCGTAAATACAAACCCGTGAATATATAGAACGTCGAAAACGGAGTTCGTATGTGAAAGTTACAACCATTAAATCGCTGTGAACGGATAAATGTATACAGGGTTTGGAACCAAAATACAAAATGAGGTGCCTTAAACATCAAATATGAAATAACAATTCATATGATAAGTGACGTAATAGTATCTAGTATTTAATTCCAAAGCTAAATGCAATTTCCGGTAAAATGCCGAAAACCGCGAAAACGGAAGAATACCGCGCTTAAACGCGTATTCCGGCACCCAACGAGTTATAATTCAATCAAAATGAATGTTTGGCAATGTTTTTATACAAAATAATTATTTAGAACTTCGTTTCGTCAAAAACGCACAAAAATTCACTAAAACGTCACACTATTTTATAAAAATTACACATTTTTATAAACAAATGGTATAAAATATAAAAGACCACCCCACACCCCCCCCCCCCCTAGCCCCCCATCGGCAGCTATGCATGCACAATTACCATCAAAATCTAGCCATGCTCCTAGAACTAGAATTATGTCTACTAATAAAATAAGATAGGAAAATCTAGCCTAAAATCCCATAACCTAGCTTCATGCCATCACTTTACCAAGAGATCACCAACTTCATTCCTCACTCTCTCTTTTCTTCTCCTCTTCTCTTGGTCTCGGCCTCAAACACCATCACCATAACCATCTTCAAGTCTCATTCTTCAAGCTTCCTTCACTAGATCAAGTGGTAAGTTTCATTCCCCTTTTGATTTTAAACAACATAACACAAGTTTACACCTTTTACACACACTAACATCCATCCATATCCATTGGATATTAGCTTTTGTCCAAGGGTCTTTGAGTTCCAAACTTCATCATCTTCAAAGATCTTGCAAGTATCCTTGGTAAGTTATGATCATCTAGTGATTTAAGTTCTAAATACCTTCATATACTCTTTTGTACACACATACTCACGGAAATCCATTGGATAATAGCTTTGTCCAAGGGTCCTTCGGGTCTTAGAACCAAAATCTTCAATCTTCTTCCAATTAATCCTAAGATCCACACTCAAGGTGAGTTCATACCCCTCATTTTCATCTTTTCAAACCTTTTTGGGGGAGAATACAAGTTCTTTAACTATATATGTTGTTTATTCAGGTTTATATGTGTTTAAATGATATATATGTTGATTTACACAAGTTTACTAGTTAGTATTTGGGTAAAAACACCTTTGACATGAAATATGGGTAGATCTTTGTAAGATGTTCATAATGATACATAATGTGCTTGTATAAAAGTTGCTAGATTATAATTAAAGTGTGTAAAAATGTTAGATCTTGAACAAAAATGTTATAAATATGAATTTGACATGAAATATGAGTAGATCCATGTATTATGAACACTTTGACATATATAGTTGTGTAAAAGTTACTAAACTACAAATAAAGTGTACAAAAATACTAGATCTTGAATAAAAACGTTATAAAAACGAAAACTAGTAAAAACTACGTTTTTATAAATAAAGGCATTATTTTCTAGCAAAAATAGTTATAATCAAGATATTACACTATTTTTGTGAGAAATATCTCAAAAGATAATATTTATAATCTTTGAACAAGTTATTTCGCTATCGTTCGTAAAAATAAGGTTATTACGACGCTATTACTAAAAATAGACTATTATTGGAATAGTTTATGAACAAAAGGTTACTATGACATTTAAACATGACAAAAATAATTATATAAAAATAGATAATTATTATACTATACTATATTATCATGAGAAAAATGATAATGGACGATTACAAGAGTTTTTATATACAAATCGTACGTAAACAAGTTGATTGGAATACATACATTTTTGTGAGATGAATGTTCACAGTACTTTTATAAGTACCTACTATAAGTCCTGAACATTTATATAACCAGAGTCTCGGTAAGAGAGCGCGATATTTGAGTATAGATCTATACGGGGCTTGACAACCCCGCACCTGAGCTGCTAGCTACAGCTTGACCGGCAGGTCTGAGGTGTCCAAATGTCTAACATTTCCGACGCCTGAAGAACGTCGCAGCAGGCCAACTAGTCACAGTATGGTTATATGGTATCTCACATGGGAAAATAATCAACTTAATATTTTTATAAATTGTTTACGTGGATACACACATTTCAACGAAAGTACACTACAGTTTACATATTACATTTTAGTCTTTGGGATTTAAAGACTTGGACATTTCTATAAGAAAATATTGGATTTTCTTGGTTTTCAACACTATCGATTACAAACAAAAGACATTTCTTATACAAAAATCTTATGACCTCACCAACCTAATTGTTGACACTTTTTCAACTACTTGTATTCTCAGGAAACTGATAAGATAAATCAAGCGCTACATGAAGGGACGTTACGACGTCGTTTTTGCCTATTTTTGATATCATTATAATTGTATTTGAAACATGCAACAGTTAAACTATGTAACATTTGCAATTATTTAATGATGGTTGTTGCTTGGAATTCACTATTATTCAACTGTGTTATGATATTGTTCATGAAGTCATCCACCCTTGAACTATTCCGCCAATACGGTTTGAGGGTGTGACAGATTGGCATCAGAGCATTGTTTATAGTGAACTAAGTATATCAATCCATTTAAAAATATACAACTATAAATACAATGGGACTAAAACTCTCGAAAACATTTTCGTACAAGTATACTTTTAAAATTACAACGATAATTTTTATAAAAGTATAAGTACATACATACATACTAGAACTATATCATAACGAAAACATACAAAAGTAGTAATGGTCGTGGCTACGGATAGGCCTAAGTGTTTGGTAATAATGTCTTGGGTGAATAAAGCCTGATTAATTGTATTGATCCAAGATATGATTAACGTATACTTAGGAATGGTCGTGGCGAACAACGAGTCCGAACACTTACCAGTAACCAAAGGAACTAAACATAAAAATTTAAAATACTATAGGAGTATTTTATGACACTATGGAACTAAACATGAAGTTAAAATACTATATGAGTATTTTGTGTACATTACTTAGTTATATATATATGTGTGTATTTAAGAATCCCCTTATATATACTTCTTACACCCCAATCCTCGTACAGACGATATGGCAGGATTCCATTTGCCAGGAGACCCATATTTCCCCGAGGAGGGAAATAGGGGATGGCTTAATGAGGAACCAGAAGAGGAACCCGAAGAGGTTCCGGAAGAGGAACCGGAGGAAGCTTCGGAAGAAGAAGACCAGTGGGACGAGGAAGAGTCAGAAGATGAACCAGAAGTTATCGACCCCCGTCACCCAGTCCGCAGCTTACATGCACCACCGCCACCACCACTATATCAGGTATATCGCCACCCTGGTGGCCCGTTATGGATGCGTACACCTCGAAAGAGGGTACTACCCATTCACCGCCCCTTACTAATAGAAGAACCTCTTCAGGGCCCGACACCAGATTGGGCAGAGCAGATACGCGTCTGGAGCCGCGAGCAGGGCTTGCGACCCCCGTACGACCTATTCTACGACCGCTACGACATCAGTAGAGGGGGCTACGCAGACCGAGCTTTACCAGCCATAGTCGGGCGCATCAGGCGCCATGAGGAGCAGGTTAGGGCGACCTCCAGCCAGATGATGGACGTGGGGGCCACCGCCGAGATCACCGCAGCACGCCTCCGACGTTTAGACGAGGCCCATGACCACACCTCTAGATGAGTCGACCCCCTCGAGGAGGACGTACAGACAGCCTTGGGGATGTGGCGCGAGGCTATTGTTCGGATATCCGAATCCGAAGAAAGGATTCGCGAAGTAGAGAGGAGGGCCGAGGAGGCCGAGCGCGAGGCTGCTGAGCTCAGGGCGCAAGTGGACGCACTGCGCAGAGCTGGGGGATCCAGTTCGTCTTGAGTAGTACTTATACTACTCAAATTTTGAAATAGACTAGGACATCTATGAGTACGCGTTATGTGCGGCTCACTATTGTACATAGGCACGGCTCTACAATCAAGTGACTACACTTTTTGTAAGCCGTTACGCTGTTTATTATTATCGCTCTGTAGGCCTCTGCGAAGGCCAAATTTTCATTTCAAAACTTATGTAACACCCCGTATTATTATGAATATGAAGAATATGTTTGATTATAAGATGATGTATGTGTGAATGATCAGTATGTTTGATACTAAATCATAGATACGACTTACGAAACGAAAGAAACAAGATAACAATAAGATACAAGCACCACATTCTAACGATGACATAATCATAACAATTCTTCCAAAACACTAACCAACGTCAATCTTAAATCCTTGTGGCAGAATCATGCCACCTCGCCGAAGAAATAACAGACGCACACCCGTCGAGACACCCGAAGCTCCTATGATGGACTCGGCGACATTCCAAGCCGCTGTCACGGCAGCCGTGACCGCAGCTGTTGCCCATATTAACACCAACGGGATAAATGGAAACGGGAGTGGAAACGGCACCAACGATTCCACCAATGGGGAAACAACAAACCACTCTCGAACGTGTACTTACAAAGATTTTGTCAGTTGCAAGCCGATAACTTTCCACGGCACCGGTGGTGTCCTTAACCTCACAAGGTGGATCGAGAAAACCGAATCGATCTTCGATATCACTGCGTGTCCAGAAGAGATGAAAGTAAAGTTCGCTGCCTGCACTTTCGCTGAGACGACTATGTCTTGGTGGAAGGGCCATGTCAAGTCGCTGACACTCCCAGTGGCAAACTCGATGGGCTGGGAGGAATTAAAGACAATGTTGATGAAGGAGTACTGCCCCCGAGGGGAAATCCAGAAGTTGGAACAAGAGCTGTGGAACCTCACAATGAAAGGTTCGGATCTAAACGCTTACACAAACCGATTCAACGACCTGGCGACCCTCTGCCCAGCCATGGTCACACCAGAGTCAGTAAAAGTGGAACGTTACATATGGGGACTATCATCCCATATCCAAGGGAATGTGGAAGCCGCAAGTCCCGCCACTTTTGACAGCGCCAAACGATTGGCCCAACGATTGGTCGACCACGGGGTGCGCCAGGGAACCATGACCCAAAAGACCGAACAGCCTAGAGAAAAGGATCACAAGAGGAAACCCTGGAACAGGGGGAGAAACCAACCAAATCAAGACAGTGCGAAAAGACAACAGATTGTGGCAGTTCGTGCAGCCACTGTCCCGAACGCCCAAACCACCACCAAGCAATACATTGGGACGCTACCCAAGTGCAACAAGTGCAATTTCCACCATACCGGACCCTATAGAGAAATGCACTGCTTGAACTGTAACAAGAAGGGCCACACCGCCCGATGCTGCAGGACGCCAACCCCACAAGCCACCCAAGCCACTAATGTCGGGGTGAGTCAAGCTTGCTATGGTTGTGCCGAGACGGGGCATTATAAGCGTGATTTCCCGAAGACAAAGAATGTGGGGAGAAATGGAAGAGTCCTAGCTATGGGACGCATGGAAGCGGTAGAGGATCCTACGGTGGTTACCGGTACGTTCCTCGTCAATAATTCATATGCTTGTGTACTATTCGATAGCGGTGCGGAGAGGAGTTTCGTAAGCCATGAGTTAAAATACTTACTAAAACAAAGAAACATTTACAGTAGAAATGGCTAATGGCAAAACAGAAAGCACAAACAACATATACGTAGGCTGTACACTTACTCTGGACGATCACTCCTTTCAAATCGACTTAATGCCTGTTAAAATAGGAAGTTTTGACGTGATTGTTGGTATGGATTTGCTAATTCCCCATCATGCCGACATCATGTGTTACGAACAAGGAATCCGACTTCATCTACCGGACGACAAGACCATTGTTGTCTACGGTGATAAACCCAGTACCAGCCTCCGAATCGTGTCTTGCATCAAAGCTCGAAAATACCTACAAAAAAGATACCATGCCTTCCTAGCCCGCGTTGTTGACGAAAAGAAAGAAGTAAAGAACATCAAAGAAATCCCCGAAGTCTGCAACTTTCCCGACGTATTCCCAGAAGACCTTCCAGGAGTACCACCCGCACGACAAGTCGAGTTCAGAATCGATCTGATCCCAGGAGCCACCCCAGTAGCGAAAGCGCCATACTGATTAGCCCCGGCAGAAATGCAAGAATTATCCAGCCAACTAAACGAACTGCTAAGTAAAGGGTTCATCAGGCCGTGCTTCTCACCTTGGGGAGCGCCGGTCTTATTCGTGAAGAAGAAGGATGGATCATTCCGTATGTGCATTGATTATCAGGAGTTGAACAAGCTCACCATCAAGAACCGATACCTGCTACCCCGAATTGACGACCTGTTCGATCAACTCCAAGGATCGAGTTATTTCTCAAAAATCGATCTAAGGTCAGGATATCACCAACTCAAGGTTCAAGAAGAAGATGTTCCTAAAACGGCATTCAGAACTCGCTACGGCCATTATGAATTCGTTGTGATGCCCTTCGGATTGACCAATGCGCCCGCAGTGTTCATGGATCTGATGAACCGTGTATGCCGGCCTTACCTAGATAAATTCGTGATAGTATTCATCGACGACATACTTATCTATTCACGAAGTAAGGAGGAACATAGTCAGCATTTACGACAAGTTTTGGAGACATTAAGAGTAGAGAAGCTGTATGCGAAATTTTCGAAATGCGAATTTTGGCTTCGAAAAGTGGACTTCCTAGGCCACGTAGTCTGCAAAGAAGGGATACATGTGGATCCCTCCAAAATCAAAGCCATCGAAAGCTGGGAAGCACCAAGAACTCCGACAGAAATCCGCCAGTTTTTGGGCCTTGCTGGCTATTACCGAAGATTCATACAGAACTTCTCCAAAATTGCAAAGCCACTCACCACCCTGACACAGAAGGGTGTAACATTCAAGTGGGGAGATAAACAAGACGCCGTCTTCCAGACCATAAAGAAAGCTTTGTGCAGCGCTCCTATTCTGTCCCTTCCAGAAGGAACAGAAGACTTTGTGGTCTATTGCGATGCATCTAACCAAGGTCTGGGCTGTGTACTCATGCAGAGAGGAAAGGTCATTGCTTACGCTTCAAGACAACTTAAAACTCACGAGTTCAACTACACTACACATGACCTCGAGTTGGGAGCAGTAGTGTTCGCATTGAAGATCTGGAGACACTACCTGTACGGCACGAAATGTACAGTATACACCGACCATAAGAGTCTCCAGCATATCCTCAACCAAAAAGAACTCAATATGAGACAACGACGCTGGATGGAGCTACTGAGTGACTATGAATGTGAAATTCGTTATCACCCAGGAAAGGCCAACGTGGTAGCTGATGCCCTCAGTCGAAAAGAGTACTCGGGCCGCCGAGTGAAGTCATTAACAATGACGATCCATTCCCATTTGTCCACTCAGATCAAAGAGGCGCAGCTAGAAGCCTTAAAACCTGAAAATGTCGCAAATGAAGCCTTGCGAGGGATGGATAAAAACCTTGAAGTTAAGGATGACGGAGCTCGTTACCTCATGAACCGAATTTGGACACCGAGATTCGGCGGATTCAGAGACATTATCATGAATGAAGCTCACAAGACTAGATACTCCGTTCATCCTGGGTCCGACAAAATGTACCTGGACCTCAAGAAACTGTATTGGTGGCCAAACATGAAGGCAGAAATTGCTACTTACGTGGGCAAGTGCCTGACTTGCGCCAAAGTTAAAGTAGAATACCAAAAGCCCTCGGGTTTGCTAATTCAACCAGAAATACCCGAGTGGAAGTGGGAGCGGATAACTATGGACTTCATAACCAAATTACCAAAGACAACCGGTGGATTAGATACTATATGGGTAATCGTCGATAGGTGTTGAGTCATTAATTAAGATTGAGTCAAATATGCTGATCGAATTTGTTGCCCGAATTGTAGCCTATAATTTTGCTATCGGTTATGGAATGGGTCTGTCCTTCCATACTAGGTTTTTGTTTATATAGCTTATTTGTAACCCTGTTAGGGTTAACTTTTGTAATCTCTTTACGGCGCTCATACAGAATAGTTCTCATTGAATTGTTCTTGAGTTGCATTGTTAATCATTTGACATCAGTTCTTCATATCGTCTGGTCTCGATCTAGTTTATTTTTATTATTCCGCATTTTTGAATCTCGATCCAACTCTTGTATTTCAACAATTGGTATCAGAGCGGGAGTTAGTGTTATTCTCAGATCTGTTTGATTATCTTCATCGTTACAATCGATCTTAGATATCAGAATTTGATCTTTTACGTTCTACCTACACTTCTGATTCATTCAAAATAAACATATCAATGGCTTTTGACGACTCACATACTCAGTCTTTTAATCTTTCAAGCAGCATTGGATCCACTACCCGGACTCCAATTCTATTCACTCAAGAGTATGAAGTCTGGGCGCTGCACTTTGAAGATTATGTTCTTGGCATTGAAGAACATGGTGCAACGATCTGGCAAGCTATTACTGAAGAAACTCATGTCCACACAGACACAAGAAGGGTTATTAAAACCTTAAAAGAATACAACAACTTGCTTGTCTCACACACAAACATTCCTCAAGACGAAAAAGATAAACTGATGTGTAACATTAAAGCATTTAGAATTATCAGGTTTGCTCTTCAAGCAGATACTCTTCGTCTAGTTAGTTCATGCGAAACAGCTAAAGAGATTTGGGATAGACTTAAAGAATTGTATTCTGGAGATGCTGACCTTGAGCACTCTATTCAGACCACTCTTCTTTCCGATTTCGGATCTTTTGCACAAGGTTCGGAAGAAACTCTGACCCAGACCTTCAATCGATATAATCATCTTCTAAGTCGATTATTAAAATACAATCTGGCTCGGACTGTCATTGAGCAAAAGGTTACCTTTCTTGATGGTCTTCGTTCTGAATGGAAGGCTATTGTCTCTACAATAAAAGCCCATGAACAGTTCAAAACTTACACCTTGGCTAAGGTTGTGGGAATTCTAAAATCCCATGAAAAGGAAATCATTTCGGAAATCAAAGCGACCACAAATCTTGGTTCTCTTGCACTGGTTGCTGCTGGAAAGAAAACGGCCGAAATTGATTCTGAATCTGACTTTTCCGATGACGATTTGACCAGAGAAGACAAGGCATTGATGGTATCAAATCCCAAGAAGTTCTTCAAGAAAAACTTTTCCAAATTCAAAAATCGAAATCGACAAGGGGGTTTCCATACTGAAAAGACTGTGGAAGAAAGTCAGAAAAAGAAGAATGATGAAGAGAAGAAACTTGCAGGCGACTCAGGATATGATTGCCATTACTGTAACGGCAAGAATCACTTTGTGAAAGACTGTTTGCTCCGAAAACAAGCTGAGAAGAAGGAGCAGGTGAAAGATGAAGCCTATTATGCAAAGAAGATTGCAGAGCTGAAAAAGAATGATGCTTCATCTACCAAGGCAGCTTTTGTAGTGAAAGAGGACAGCGAGTTTGGCGCCATTGAAGTCTGGTCAACGGATTCGGAAGATGAGGAGGTGAGGAATCCAACACACGGTCGATGTCTGATGGTGAAAGCTGATCACTCCGAAAGCAGAGGTTATTCTACCGATGGGTGTCCAGCCTCAGCAAGTTGCTTTGCTGCGAAGCCTGTCTATGAACAAGTTGAAGAATGTGAGGCTGTGGTCAAAAAGGTACGCTCTATCCTTAAATCTTTAAATATTTGCTCTTCTAGTTATGATGCAGAATTAAATGATCTTAGATTTACCGTTTCCAGTTTGAGTGATAGCTTAAAAAGAACACGCCTAAGTAATTCTAACCTAAATGATCAATTGAGCAGGATATCGAATAAGAATGAGGAGAGACGAATGAGAATCGAGGCGTTGGATAGTGAGTTAGTTAAAGCACAAGATGATATTATTTATGTCAAAAGAGATAATTTAGTTCTTGTCAAACAGAGAAACATTTTTTGTTTAATTGCTAAGCGTCTTTACAATAATATTACTCAATTACATCTTGATTGTGACATAGGCAGGGGTTTACACAAAATGATCTTGCCCTTTCTTGAGCTGAAAGAGGATGAAATTGATGCAGAATGTCATCGGTGTGAAACCATTGTTTCATCTGATGAGGTTTCGGAAGCTTATCGAATTGGACTTGATAAAATTGAAAGCTATATACAGTCCAAAGAACATAAAAGTATGGTCAAAGAATATTTTTCAGAAAATGATCACGAGGAAATTAAAACAGCAACTCTAAAGAATTTTCATTCACTATGCTCTAAATTAAATTCCGATAATATTCTGATTAATGAGAATATTTCTGACTTTGATGAAAGCGATATGAGTGAAATATCTGTTGAGGACGAAATTGATTGTTCGGAATTCGTATCAAACTCTACTGAAATTAAGAAAAATCTCATTTCTGAAAATTCAGTTACTTTTGCGAGAATTGTTGAAAGTGAAGAATCACACACTTTAACCGAACAAGCTACTGTTTTTCCAAAAATTCAAACTGTACCAAATCAAGTTTTTGTTAAACCAGGCTTAAATACAAAAGATGTAACTGAACTCAAAGTCCTAGTCGATAACGATAATTCCGATGTATGTGATTCTTTCTTTTGGTCGGAACCAATTGACAACTCAGATGAGACTAAAGGTCTTTCCGAAATGACCTCGTGGAAGTCTCGTGGTAATTACATTTCTGGATCATTGAACTGTAAAAATCCTGTTTCTCAAAATGGCTCATGGGGTGCAAAGAACTTGAAACCTACTTCTCCGAACTCTAAAACGAGTACTTTCAAATCCAATTCCAATCACGGCTCAACATCTTGTGTTCATAAGTCTCCTGAAGAGCTGATTGCCAAAAGGAAACAAATGAATGCCAGGTATAAAAAGAATCTAAAAGAGAGAAAACAGTTCTGGAGAAACAAAAATGACTCAAACCCAACCCAGAAATCCAACCCAATTCCCAGTCGGAAAGTTGAGCCCACTCCAAAACCATCTGTCTCCACTACAACAAAGACTCCTACACGTGTTCCCAGTTCAATGGATTCAAAAGGCAAGGGAAAACTTTATCCTGAAACCGCTCAGGATCTTAAAACCAACAAGATTCATCCAATTGTTGCTACCAAAATAAAACCCTCTCATCAATCGGTTAAAAATCAAAATCTCACTTTTCTCTCTCACAATCAGAAAACTCATTATTATCAAGTTACGAACACATTCACTCCCAAGAAATCTCGTTTTGCTAAAAAACAATGGCAATCCACAAAAATGAAAGTGTTCCGATTTGAAAATGAGAAAAATGAACCATCTGTGAGAAAATTCTTTTGGGTTGAAAAATCGTGCACTTTTCCTATCGCAAGAAAATTCTCACATGGGCCCACACTAGTTTGGGTTCCTAAATCTCTCTAACTTGTGCAGGTTCTACGTGACGAACAGTATGATCCGGAATGGTACATTGACAGCGGCTGTTCACGTCAAATGACTGGAAGGAAGGAGGAATTACGAGAATATCGTTCACTGACGAATGGAGGAAAAGTCAGTTATGGGAACAATGCAATAGGCAACATCAAAGGCTACGGCTTGATCACAAATGGTGAAATTTCGATACGCAAAGTGGCATATGTGGAAGGACTTCAGCACAACTTGATCAGTGTCTCACAACTGGTTGTCGGAACTGGTCTTAAAGTCTCATTTGATGAAGAAGGTTCCGAACTGATTGAGAAAGAATCCAAAAAGATTATCTTGAAGTCAAAAAGAAAAGGAGAGATGTTTCCCTTGGATATGAGACCCATTCAAGGAAAACCGGCTATCTGCCTACTCACCAAAGCTACGAACGATGATAGTTGGCTCTGGCACAGGCGGTTGTCTCACATGAACTTTCGTGATATTAATAAACTGGTACTTGGTGATCTTGTGCGTGGATTACCGCTACTCAAGTACGACAAAGACCGACTCTGTGACGCATGTGAGCTAGGAAAACAAAGTCGGAAGAGCCACTCTACAATCATCAACACAAAGATCATAGAACCATTGGAACTTCTGCATATTGATCTTTGTGGTCCTTCTGCAATTGAAAGCGTTGCTCACAACAAATACATTCTGGTCGTAGTAGATGACTTTTCTCGTTTCACATGGGTGTTCTTCCTCAAGCAAAAATCAGAAGCGGCGATCAACATGATTAACTTCATCAAGCAGATAGAAATTCTTCTCTGAAAACAAGTTCGAATGATAAGAAGTGATAATGGGACAGAATTCAAAAATAAAGTTCTAGATGATTTTCTTGTTAACAAAGGAATCACGCATAACTTCTCTGCCCCTTACACTCCTCAACAAAATGGAGTTGTAGAAAGACGGAATCGTTCTCTGTGTGAAGCTGCTCGAACCATGCTCTCTTTCGCAAAGCTTCCTTTATATTTCTGGGCCGATGCCATCGCAACTGCTTGTTACACTCAGAACCGATCAAACATTACGAAACGATTCAATCTCACTCCCTATGAGATCATCAACAAGAGAAAACCGAATGTGAAATTCTTTCATGTTTTTGGATCCAAGTGCTTTATTTTTAACTCCAAAGAAAAACGAGTTAAATGGGATGAAAAAGCTGATGAAGGCATTTTTCTGGGCTACTCTCTTACCTCAAAAGCCTATCGTGTTCTGAACAAAAGATCTCGAAAGATTGAAGAAACATACTACATCACCTTTGACGAGAGATACAATTCCAGAGCAAAGCACGTTAGTATCAAGTCTGAAGACATCTTTCCTGAATCCAATAAGTCTACAATTCCTCTTCTGGATTTATATGAGGAATTTCTAAATTTGTTTGATGATCAAGAAACCGCAAAAACATCAGAAGCAAATGCACGAGATAACCATGAAGATGAGTTATTAAAGCTTATAGAAAGTACAGTTGATGATACTGCGTCTTCACAAGAAGATTCTACTGATGTTCCAATTCCGAACAACACTTCAACTTCTGTCACTGATGCTCCAATCCAGGGGGAGGGTTCAGCACCTATTCCAGGTGCGAGTATGGCTTCCGAATCCGAGTCACCGACTCTACCGGTTGAGCAGAATCCCTCTGTTGATAGTAACGATGCAAACTTCCAGGGGGAGAATGAAGTTGAAAATAATGACCTTGACACACAGTCAGAGGTACAATCGGAAGCAGAAGAAATTATTTCGGAAATTAATCCTGAATATGATCCAAATTATCCTCCAATGATAAAATGGACAAGAGATCATCCAAGATCTCAAATCATTGGAACGACTTCTGCTGGTGTTCTTACTCGAGCTCAGGCTAAAGAAAAGCAAGCCGCATTATTTTCTAAAGTGGAATTTTGCATGTTTCATTCGTTTATCTCCAAGGTTGAACCTAAAACAGTTAAAATAGCACTTGATCATGCTGACTGGGTTCAAGCAATGCAAGATGAGTTAAACGAATTTGAACGCAACAGGGTGTGGCGATTGGTTCCGACACCGAAAAACGCATCCGTTCTCGGAATGAAATGGGTCTTTCGAAACAAGTTAGACAAAGAAGGGAATGTCATACGAAACAAAGCAAGACTGGTTGTCAAAGGTTACTGTCAGGAAGAAGGAATTGATTATGAAGAAACTTTTGCACCAGTAGCCAGACTTGAATCCGTTCGGATTTTTCTTGCTTATGCAGCACATAAAGGGTTTGATGTCTATCAGATGGATGTCAAGTGCGCTTTTCTGAATGGAGAATTAGAAGAAACAGTCTACGTCGAACAACCACCAGGCTTTGTGAACAGTAAACATTCTGATCATTGCTATGTATTAGACAAAGCTGTTTACGGCCTGAAACAAGCTCCAAGAGCTTGGTATGAAACTTTAACTAGGTTCCTTAAGCAATCCAAGTTCAAGCAAGGATCTGTCGACCCAACCTTCTTTCGCAAAAAGGAAGGAGGTCACCTGATGATTGTTCAAATCTATGTCGATGACATCATTTTCGGATCTACTCACCCAAGCCTAACAGCTGAATTCCGAAAACTGATGGAGACAAAATTTGAAATGAGCTCAATGGGCAAAATCAATTTCTTTCTAGGCCTCAACATCAAACAAAGCTCAGAAGGCATATTCATCAATCAGGAAGCTTATACCAAGTCTCTCTTAGAGAAATTCGGAATGAAGGGAGATTCTAAAGTAAAAGTTCCGATGGCGTTCGGAACAAAACTCACTCCTTCACTAGACAAACCTGCAGCAGATATCACTCTTTATCGTCAAATGATAGGTTCACTTCTCTATCTCACTTCTAGCAGACCTGACATTATGTTTGCTGTTTGTTACTGCGCAAGATTTCAGGCAAATCCTAGAGAGCCACACCACAATGCTGTGAAGAATATATTCCGATATCTCAAAAGAACAACCTCTCTTGGACTATGGTATCCATCAGGATCTGGTTTCTTTGTTCAAGCATTTTCCGATGCTGATCTTGGTGGTTGTGGATTGGATCGCAAAAGCACTTCGGGAGGATGTCAACTTCTTGATGGCAAACTCGTAAGCTGGCAATCAAGGAAACAAACTTGTGTGTCACTCTCAACAGCTGAAGCTGAGTACATCGCTGCCGCATCATGCACCTCTCAGATAATCTGGATTCAAAATCAACTGAGAGATTATGGAGTTAATATGAAACGTATTCCTCTTTACTGTGATTCCGAAAGTGCGATTCGGATCTGTCACAATCCAGTGCAACACTCAAAAACTAAACACATTGCACTCAGATATCACTTTATCAAAGATCATGTTGAAGACGGCAACATCGAGGTTCATTTCGTACGCTCAAATGATCAACTAGCTGACATCTTCACCAAAGCCCTTCCTGAACTAGCATTCAACAGAATTCTTCATGGTCTCGGAATGATGGAAGCCGAATCCGTTCCGATATCTAACTGAGATTCCGATTGATTCCGACATTCGGAATGCCTCGGAATCGGAATTTAGACAAGAATGAATCGGAATGCATGTATCCTTTCTGAAACTCTGTATCCTTTCTATTTCAGCCAATTTTTTTTTCTTCAAAATATTTTCATTAAAATTTTTTTTTTTCACTTTCTTTTTATATATCAAAATATCAAAAATATTGTGGTGTGTGTTTCATTTTCTTTTTCTTTTCTTTGTTTTGTTCTCCTTGCTGATATCCATGCGAATGCAGAAACAGAATTCAAACAGAACTCATCAAACAAAAGAAAACAACATTTTATTCAAGCTACGGGAACAAAAGTCATTACATCAAAAGGCAAAACAATAACAACTTCAACCTATAGCTTGTAATAATGCCACATAGGGGGATCACCGGGATGGAAAGCTTGGTAGAGGCGCAGTTCACTCTCGTCAACAAAAAGACGACTTCCATCAGCCAGTCCCACATGGAACTGGTTGTGGGGAGTGGTCCGAATGATCACCGCCGGCCACCATCCTCTCCTATGCCAGACCTCAACAAGGTCGAACTGCTTGAACTCCACCAAAATTCTTGGTGGGACAGGCTGCAGAAAAGGGTAGCTTGTAGGGACGATCAGTGGCCCGCCGCCCTCGTTGTTGTTAAGTGTGGTCATTCTGACCTCATATTGGTGATGCCACGCTCTCGTGACAACCCCGCCATAGATTCCTCCGGCGTAGTCACCCTCTTGCATTTTGACCTCCACCTTATCATTACGGTTGTAGGGTCGAAGCGCCATGTGTTTTCTCTTTTGGTGGTAAATTTTTGGATATGGATGTTCTCTACTAACCATGTTTCCTTTTTATAGGCAAGAATGACACCGGTTAAGCTTCCAATTGTGCATATTTAATTACTTTTTGAAGTAATGATGCAGCCTGCTGTCATTATTATGTGTCATAAAGGCGAAGACGGCTGATTAGCAACTGATTGGACGTTTTCCTTTCTTTTCGCCTGAGCATTAAATGTTTTCTCATGATAGCCACGTCCTTGTCAGCATTCATCAGCACAAATACAATTTTTTTGTAACTATTTTGAATTAATGGGCTTCTTCTCATACTTTCTTTGTACCAAAAACGAATATCCATGATTATTGAAATCTCAACCAATTTCAATATATGATTTCGGCAATTCTAGTCAAAGATCGCAACTCATTTTTACCATGGGGCGCTGTGAGACTCATCAACCTTTCTTGCCCTTTCTATTATTTCTCCATATTAATTACACTCCCATATACCTGTAACCCTTATGAAGGTATTCAGCATTACCACTGAATACTGATGGTTACACAAATTCTGTGTTTATGATTTCGGAATTGTTTTTACCATCATTCCGAATGAAACCCAAAAATCCGATCCCTCTAAGGAATTGACGAAAACTTTAAAAGGGAATCTCAATCTTTCACTTTTGCGTGGTCTTTATGAAATCTACACAAACCAAGTAATTTCTATCCAAAAAGATCCAGTTTTATTTTTTTTGAGATTTCCAAGCATTTCCCAAGTTAGACAAAATCCTCCTAACCCTTACTTGTTCTCATGACTACTCTGGTCAGACAAGTACTGTCTTCCGATTTCGAGCATTTCTCACGTTTTCGGAATCCGAGAGGCAGTTCAACCCAACCCTTTGAGTCATCATTTTAAAAAGAAACCTTTCAATGATTCTTAACAATCAATTGATCGTAATTCAACGGGAAACCACAAAACCTCTTTTGAATCTCTCTTGATTCCAAAGGAAGAGATCATTGCCCGGGATCAATCAGTTTTATGTCATTCCGACATCACAGTCCACCAAATAAGTCTTGAATTTTTTTTCTCTCTTGATTTTTTTTTGATTTTTCTTGATTTTCTTTCTTTTCTTTGGCACACTCTTGCACGAAAATCATTATTTGACTTTTCATTTTCCAACTCTGGTTGATTTACTTTTCATAAGGATTACTATCGATGAACTGGCATATTCTTAAAAAAAAAAAAAAAAAAAAAAAAAAAAAAAAAACTACTTTATCGCTATTCACGCGCCTGCAATGCGACTTTTGGGGGTTACTCATAATGATACGGCGTGATTCTTGGGAAACGTAATCGGCTGAAGCGGGATTTCCTTTTCCAAATCTCCTCAAAGGATATTTAAAAGGTTTTTGGCTCATTCTTTATGTTTCTCCGCTCTTCATCTCTCACGCACAGATCTCTTCATCTTCAAAGCCCTCTTTCTCTCTCGAACATTCAAGAACTCTCAAATGGCTGGATCATCCTCAGCAAATGAAAATACTTCCTCTTCTTTAATGTTGAAGATCAAACAAAATCAGAACATGATTATTGATCTTCACTATTCGAAGTATAATGAAGCTCTTCAGCCGATGATTGAATGTCTCAAATTCTCCAGGATTAGCAAAGCCCTAACTGCTTCAGAGGAGGTTCCAATCGTGTATCTCTCATCTGCATACTCCTCCGCGTTCTACAACAAGGCTGATGATGTTGTTACGTTTGAGGTTGGTTCCATCAAGACACGAATTTCTAAGTCTCGATTTGGGAAATTGCTAGGGTTTGCTGATCAAACCGACATTATCGATCCTGAATCCCTTTCGCCTTCTACTCTTCCACGGTTTTTCTATCAACTAGGCTACAAGGGTGATATCACGCAACTCTCGAAGTTCACAAAGAAGAGCCTACCGCCTCTGTGGAACTTTCTTTTCACAATCTTGTTCAAGAGCTTCTCCGAACGCACGACAGGCACAGACAGTGCAAGTAAGCTCTTCTATTCTTTATTTTATGGCCTCTATCACGATATCAACCTGGATTACGGGTCCATTCTTTGGAGCCAATTTGTAGAGAGCGTGAACTACAAATATCGACACTCTGAAATCTCTTGTGCTCGATTTTGGACCATTGTGGTAAAAAGGGCTATTGAGCAACATCATCTCCATATCATGACTGATTCCGTCATCGCGGTCATTCCGACACTATCCACCACACAGTTTGCAACTACAAAATCGGAGGATTTTGATTTCATCGGATCTATTCCGATCACAATGTTGGACCGAGTTCCGAATGGTGTGCACTGCATTGCTGCGTATCGACAAATATCTCCATCCGGAATTCGTGTTGTCGATCAAACTCATCAAGTCTCCTTTGACAGACTTGAAAATCCGAAGAAAAATGTCAAACGAAAGGGCAGGACTGCTGCATCTGACACGGAAAAACAACCCAAACGTCCAAGAAGACTCCGAAAGTTTGTCCAGTCATATGATTCGGAAAACGAACTCTCCGATACTAATCCAATTCCGACTCCTCCGCGAGATGTTCCGATTGCTGACGACCTTGACGATGTTCCACCTCCCAAGCCTTCTCCTCCTCCCCAATCACCGCCTCATGACCCCACACCAAAAACAACTCCTCATTCTAGTCCACAATCTACACCTGAACGATCACCCCTTCGACCTACAAACACTCAAAAGTCTCCATCTTTATCACCAGATCATACTTCCCTTCCTAATTCACCTCATAACAACCCCCCTACCGACGTTGATGAAGAGGAAGATATACTGGTTAATGATGATCAGGATGATCTTTCTGATTACCTTGAATCTCCATCTAATGTCAAACTGAAGACACCCAGCTCTTCTGTTCCGATGTCATCTGAACAGCTCTCAGAAATTTCTGCTAAACTGGATTTACTTCTCCAATCCCAGTCTCATCCTTCTGTCTCCGATTGGCAATCCCAGTTGGATGCTCACAAGGACTCGGTGGATACCTTGATCACCGAAAACGTCAGTCTCATGCGTCAATTTACCTCCCACATAGAAAAATCTGAAGCACATATGCAAGACTCTGCCATCTCTATTGGCAGACTGGAAAGAGATGTTCTTAAATTCACTCAAGATTTCCGTGACTCTCATGCTCGGAACATTGAAAGCATGCATCAGGTTATCTCCAACTTCAGCAATTCTCTGAAGAACGAAAAAGAGGCACTCTCTACCTTACGTTCGGAATTGAAGCAACAACATTCCGAATGGGTATCTTCTATGGATACAAAGGTTGATCAACTGAGGACAGATTTAGCCTCGGAAAATTATTTGATGGATAAATTAGCTGCCAAAGAAACTAAAATCCAGCTCCTCAAAACCGATCTCCGTCACAAGTCTGCCATTCTCACCTCGGCTATGTCACAGACCAAAGCTATTCGAAGTGGTGTATCGGAAATTGACTCCTTTCTTCATAGGCTTGTTGAAGACACTGATCCGATTCTCAATCCTCAGGTGCGCAGACATCTGACTCTCAAGCTTCATCCTGTCTTCAATCTTCTTGCCGCTTTGAAGGGTGTTTCGGAAGGTGTTGCCTCTCCAAAACAAGGGGAGACGAAATAAATGAAGAAAGTTTATCTAATCAGGAGTCTCCAAAGAAAGACACTCCGATTGAATCAAATAAAAATGCTGAAGGAGACGCTGGTCCATCTAAAGACAAAGGCAAGAAAATAGTAGAAGATGATGAATCTGATCAGAACGCCACCAAATCGGTCAGGGAAACGGAAGTTGATGAAATTCTCAACCTTACTCGGAAACTTGACGCTGAGGAAGCTGCCAAAAGAGAGGCTGAGTTACTTCTCCAAACTCAAATGTCTTTGTTTCCTCCATGGCACTATAAAAGAATGACAATGGAAGCAATTACTGAGCCTGTGGAGAACTGGCTTCAACCAATAGCCTCGTACAACACAAGCAATGATGTAAACTCGCAGTTTGACTTTCCGATGACTGCAAAAGCTCTTCTGTTCCGAGGGTTTGAGGAACTTAAAGACACCCGTCTTTCTAGTTCGGAAGTGAATGATTTGTTATTCACTTTTTATTTGAAGAATGCGCGTCCTCAACATTTGACGTGGAGTTTGAAGAAGATTGTGCAGCTGACTCCACGTCTTCCTGAGGTTATTGTTCCATTCAAGAACGCAAGGTTCTTGGCTTTGAGAGGAGATGATAAAGAAAAGATGGAATTCTCTCTTGCTGATCTTCCATTTCTGAATCCATTCGACTGGATATCTTTGTTCAATATCCTGTCAAGAGAACAAAAGTATCAACCTCTTTTTTATCATATCAAAAAGATGATTGGATACTACATTCTTGAAGTGGCCAAGCTCGATGTTGAAGTTGCTGGTGTTCTGGATAAAGCTCCTTTAACTGTGAGACGTCCTCCTCCCAAAAATCTGAGCAAGCGTAAAATCGGAAAAATTGCCAACTCAAACTGGAGTGTGGCATATAATTCAAAGGAAGGCCTCGAGAATGTTAAAAGAATATTCTTTCTTTTGGACAAACATCTTTACAGGACTCCAGTGTTGGAACATATTCTTCACATCATCAATAAACTGCCTTCCAACACCACTGAAGATAAAACCTGCGTCAATGACATGTTGAGGTGGTACATTGAATTCCGAAAAAGGATCCTGGCAATCATTCCGAAGGTGTTTGACAGACAAACAAGTGAAGTAAAACTTGAAGAATGATGACAAATCGCATTTTTGACTCAAAGGGGGAGATTGTTGAGTCATTAATTAAGATTGAGTCAAATATGCTGATCGGATTTGTTGCCCGAATTGTAGCCTATAATTTTGCTATCGGTTATGGAATGGGTCTGTCCTTCCATACTAGGTTTTTGTTTATATAGCTTATTTGTAACCCTGTTAGGGTTAACTTTTGTAATCTCTTTACGACGCTCATACAGAATAGTTCTCATTGAATTGTTCTTGAGTTGCATTGTTAATCATTTGACATCAGTTCTTCATATCGTCTGGTCTCGATCTAGTTTATTTTTATTATTCCGCATTTTTGAATCTCGATCCAACTCTTGTATTTCAACAATAGGTTAACCAAATCCGCTCACTTCCTGCCAATCAAAGAGACTGATAGGATGGATAAGGTGGCGAGGCTCTACCTCAAAGAAATTGTAAAATTGCACGGTGTACCAAGATCAATTATCTCGGATAGAGATAGCCGGTTCACTTCGCACTTTTGGCAATCATTACAAAAGGCTATGGGAACCAGACTCGATATGAGCACAGCTTACCATCCGCAGACGGATGGCCAAAGTGAAAGAACCATCCAAACGCTGGAAGACATGTTGAGAGCCTGTGTGATAGACTTCGGTAAGGCGTGGGACACCCACTTACCGCTCATTGAGTTTTCATACAACAACATCTATCATACTAGCATCAAAGCCGCTCCATTTGAAGCTTTATATGGACGCAAGTGCAGATCCCCTCTGTGCTGGGCTGAGGTGGGAGATACTCAACTAGCCAGAGGCCAAGTACCTAACAGCGCTCTCACCGGTCCGGAGATCATACGAGAGACAACGGAGAAAATAGTTCAGATCCGTGAACGGTTGAAAGCATCTCGTGACCGACAAAAGAGCTATGCAGATAAGCGACGCAAGCCTTTGGAATTCCAGGTCGGTGACCGAGTGTTGTTGAAGGTCTCGCCATGGAAAGGAATGATACGCTTTGGAAAGCGTGGGAAACTAAACCCCAGATACATTGGGCCCTTCGAGATCCTTGCTAGGATCGGCCCAAAAGCCTACAAACTTCGATTACCGCAGGAGCTCAGCAATGTCCATCCCACATTTCACGTATCCAACTTAAAGAAATGCCTGTCCGATGAAACCCTTATCATTCCGCTCGACGAAATCGAAGTGAACGAGAACCTTCATTTTGTGGAAGAACCCGTAGAGATCATGAACAGAGAAATCAAGAGGACGAAACAAAGCCGCATTCCGATAGTTAAGGTCTGTTGGAGTGCCAAGCGCGGACCAGAATTTACTTGGGAGCACGAAGACCAGATGAACAAAGGTATCCACATCTCTTCCCAAACCCTTGAGGATCCACTCAAGAGTTAAATTTCGGGACGAAATTCTCTCTAACGGGTAGATGATGTGACAATTGTAAATTTTGGTCAACAAAAGTCAACTGTAATCAAACGAAGCGTACGTTAATCTGTCTGTTGAAAAGTTATTTTCCATAACTTTTGCAGTGAATTATTAATATTATAAGTATTACGTATGCTAAATCAAACAATTATCGGTTAAAGGTCGAAAATACGGACAACAGACTACTAAAGCGTAAAAATTCGATAATCGTACAATTATTATTTTGAGAATAATAATATTCATAAAACGATCCACTCGTAAATATGAACCCGTGAATATATAGAACGTCGAAAACGGAGTTCGTATGTGAAAGTTACAACCATTAAATCGCTGTGAACGGATAAATGTATACAGGGTTTGGAACCAAAATAAAAAATGAGGTGCCTTAAACATCAAATATGAAATAACAATTCATATGATAAGTGACGTAATAGTATCTAGTATTTAATTCCAAAGCTAAATGCAATTTCCGGTAAAATGCCGAAAACCGCGAAAACGGAAGAATACCGCGCTTAAACGCGTATTCCGGCACCCAACGAGTTATAATTCAATCAAAATGAATGTTTGGCAATGTTTTTATACAAAATAATTATTTAGAACTTCGTTTCGTCAAAAACGCACAAAAATTCACTAAAACGTCACACTATTTTATAAAAATTGCACATTTTTATAAACAAATGGTATAAAATATAAAAGACCACCCCACACCCCCCCTAGCCCCCCATCGGCAGCTATGCATGCACAATTACCATCAAAATCTAGCCATGCTCCTAGAACTAGAATTATGTCTACTAATAAAATAAGATAGGAAAATCTAGCCTAAAATCCCATAACCTAGCTTCATGCCATCACTTTACCAAGAGATCACCAACTTCATTCCTCACTCTCTCTTTTCTTCTCCTCTTCTCTTGGTCTCGGCCTCAAACACCATCACCATAACCATCTTCAAGTCTCATTCTTCAAGCTTCCTTTACTAGATCAAGTGGTAAGTTTCATTCCCCTTTTGATTTTAAACAACATAACACAAGTTTACACCTTTTACACACACTAACATCCATCCATATCCATTGGATATTAGCTTTTGTCCAAGGGTCTTTGAGTTCCAAACTTCATCATCTTCAAAGATCTTGCAAGTATCCTTGGTAAGTTATGATCATCTAGTGATTTAAGTTCTAAATACCTTCATATACTCTTTTGTACACACATACTCACGGAAATCCATTGGATAATAGCTTTGTCCAAGGGTCCTTCGGGTCTTAGAACCAAAATCTTCAATCTTCTTCCAATTAATCCTAAGATCCACACTCAAGGTGAGTTCATACCCCTCATTTTCATTTTTTCAAACCTTTTTGGGGGAGAATACAAGTTCTTTAACTATATATGTTGTTTATTCAAGTTTATATGTGTTTAAATGATATATATGTTGATTTACACAAGTTTACTAGTTAGTATTTGGGTAAAAACACCTTTGACATGAAATATGGGTAGATCTTTGTAAGATGTTCATAATGATACATAATGTGCTTGTATAAAAGTTGCTAGATTATAATTAAAGTGTGTAAAAATGTTAGATCTTGAACAAAAATGTTATAAATATGAATTTGACATGAAATATGAGTAGATCCATGTATTATGAACACTTTGACATATATAGTTGTGTAAAAGTTACTAAACTACAAATAAAGTGTACAAAAATACTAGATCTTGAATAAAAACGTTATAAAAACGAAAACTAGTAAAAACTACGTTTTTATAAATAAAGGCATTATTTTCTAGCAAAAATAGTTATAATCAAGATATTACACTATTTTTGTGAGAAATATCTCAAAAGATAATATTTATAATCTTTGAACAAGTTATTTCGCTATCGTTCGTAAAAATAAGGTTATTACGACGCTATTACTAAAAATAGACTATTATTGGAATAGTTTATGAACAAAATGTTACTATGACATTTAAACATGACAAAAATAATTATATAAAAATATATAATTATTATACTATACTATATTATCATGAGAAAAATGATAATGGACGATTACAAGAGTTTTTATATACAAATCGTACGTAAACAAGTTGATTGGAATACATACATTTTTGTGAGATGAATCTTCACAGTACTTTTATAAGTACCTACTATAAGTCCTGAACATTTATATAACCAGAGTCTCGGTAAGAGAGCGCGATATTTGAGTATAGATCTATACGGGGCTTGACAACCCCGCACCTGAGCTGCTAGCTACAGCTTGACCGGCAGGTCTGAGGTGTCCAAATGTCTAACATTTCCGACGCCTGAAGAACGTCGCAGCAGGCCAACTAGTCACAGTATGGTTATATGGTATCTCACATGGGAAAATAATCAACTTAATATTTTTATAAATTGTTTACGTGGATACACACATTTCAACGAAAGTACACTACAGTTTACATATTACATTTTAGTCTTTGGGATTTAAAGACTTGGACATTTCTATAAGAAAATATTGGATTTTCTTGGTTTTCAACACTATCGATTACAAACAAAAGACATTTCTTATACAAAAATCTTATGACCTCACCAACTTAATTGTTGACACTTTTTCAACTACTTGTATTCTCAGGAAACTGATAAGATAAATCAAGCGCTACATGAAGGGACGTTACGACGTCGTTTTTGCCTATTTTTGATATCATTATAATTGTATTTGAAACATGCAACAGTTAAACTATGTAACATTTGCAATTATTTAATGATGGTTGTTGCTTGGAATTCACTATTATTCAACTGTGTTATGATATTGTTCATGAAGTCATCCACCCTTGAACTATTCCGCCAATACGGTTTTATGGTGTGACAATTCGGGAGCGAAGATGAGACGTTTAAGAGACACTCACGCATCTTTGACTCGAAATTTCAAAACTTTTTCAGTAGATCTCGATAGTTATCTAGTTTTAGTTTTTGTTCGCTTTTTCGGTTTTGTTTTGTTCTTGTGCGATCGAAGGTTCTAACTTGTAGAACACTATCGGCCACATAATTCAGAATTGTTCCTGTTTTTAGAAGCATTTGGCTCTGATTTGGGTTTGGTTTAATGCAAGTTACAATTGGTTTTATTTTATCGCAAGTTTATGTTTTCGGTATCAACCGTAG
Organism: Cichorium intybus; assembly: GCA_023525715.1. Taxonomy (NCBI): domain Eukaryota; kingdom Viridiplantae; phylum Streptophyta; class Magnoliopsida; order Asterales; family Asteraceae; genus Cichorium; species Cichorium intybus. Next base: position 65,788,877 of record CM042015.1, on the reverse strand, counting down.
TTCATTAGTATAGTGATTTCATCAGCTTGGTCTCGGAATCAGGTTTGTTTAGCGATTGGTTGTGGTTTGTTCTTTCGCTATCAATAAATAGTTTTACTTTCGGTTTTCGTGTTTTCAGATTTGTAACTTCATTTTTTCACAATTTATTTTTATTATTTTGAATTTTAGTTATTTTTCGTGTTTTCTTTAAATACATTTTACAACTTTATTTATTTATTTATTTATATATGTTTTTTGTTTTATAACTACATCTATTTAATTTACCAATTAGGTGCCAAATAACTAAATTACAAAATTACTGATCTAAATAATAATCTTAGAATTATCAGTTTCGTACATGTCCAGTAATGCTATTGGATGCATAAGAAACTGATAATTCTAAGGTTATCATTTAGACCAATAATTAGAAAACTCGGTTATTTGACACATGATTAGCAATTAAATAAATGAAGTTATAAAAACAAACAAACATATATAAACAAATAAAAACAAAGCTGTAAACATGTATTAGGAAAAAACATGAAAAAGAACTAAGAAATGTAGTAAAAATAGCTTGTGAATTTTAAAAAACATATGAAAACGAAATAAAAATTAAGTTATAAAAACGAATTGTGAACGAAAATATAAAAATGAATGGACACAGTTTATAAAGTTTAGTGACTAATTATAGCCCAAAAAAAAGTTCAGTGACATTTTATAGCCAAAACTGGAAGTTCATGACCTTAAATTGACTAAAAAATATGGTAACATATTATTGGAGGTCATAGTGACCATTTCGGAACAAAATTTGTAAGTTAAATGACCTTTTATAACTTAAATGAAGTTAAGTGACCAAATGAGCACAAACTCAAAACTTAAGTGATCAAATATGACCTTAACCTTTTTTTAAAACCTTCATCATTCTTTTGCAACCCGAAAATTCCAAAAACACAAATATTTTCGATTTTTTTCTTTCTTTTTTGTTGTACCTCAGAAAAATGGAAAATCCCAAATTTTCGTTTTCATTCTTCCTTTCATTTGAAAACCAGAAAACCCTAAAAAACCAAAAAGATTATGTTTAGTTCGTTCTTAAAGATTGAAAGTTGTCGATATGAAGAAAAATTACGACACTTGTTTTGAAGATGAAGTATTATGAACCACTGTAAAATTTTGCTACTCCTCGCTATTTTAGATGTTCTTAAAAAGTCTGATTCGTTATACCTAGCGATCTTACAAACGTGCAAGATGCACAGATGCGAACTCACTACCTATTTTTCAAACAAGGAGTCTCGCATAACAAGCCATTGTGAAGATTCGTTGGACTTCGCTAACCGTTTCCAATTTCGGAATTGAAAGTGAAAATGTCCCATCTACTTCAAAAATTTGAAGATTTTTTTTGCAGATCTAATGTGTTTTGAAGATCCATACTGTAGCCTAGGAAAGCTATCCATATATGAGTATCAAAATTTCCATATCCTTTCATGCACTTATTGAAGAATCGAAGGGCAGTTGTTCATTCAAGGGTGTAGTATCCATATTAGATTTGGCATGCGGAATTGTAAAACAAATGAACAATTGAAATATTGTGTTTCAGTGTCAAAGATGTAACTGATATTATGAGGAAAGTACAAAAATTATTATTGCAACATCTAGAATAACTTACTTATAACTAACTGAATAATTTACTACATCTGTAAGAACAAACTATAAAGTGAATATGTAAGATCTTAATCTCGGGAAGTCTAAGTTTCGGGTTTTAATGAGTCAAAGTTCAAGGATCAAAAGAAGCAAGATTTGGAAAAATATGGAAATTAGCCATTAGCGACACTAACTGAAGATGTTAGCGATGCTAATGTGGGTTAGCGGCGCTATCGTCTTCTCCTTAGCGACGCTATTATGGTCCGGGTGGTAGATTTGCACAATCACATTTAACGACGCTAACCGAAGAGTTAGGGATACTAACTGCTGATTTTGGGCCAAAACCCTAGATTTTGATGTTGGGTCATATTTAAGGGTGGGAAACCCTAGGGCAGCCGCATTTTGCTACTTTTCAGCCTCCAAAATGTTATTTCTCTCTCTCAAGCCCTTTGGAAGGATTTTTTTTTTGTGTTTTTGATCTTCTTGGATGGTGTTAAAATACTGATGGTGATGCTAGAAGTCGTTTCTCTTGGGTGAAGCTTCATAGATCTGCATGTATCTGGACCATTGTGAGTAAAGTTCCCACCTTTATGTATTTTTAAGACTCTTATTATGTTTTTAGTGGGATTTTATGGATTCAAATGATGTAATGGTTCCTTTTGGTGATTGTCCATAGTTGGGAAGAATAAAGTTTGGAACATTATGTCTTTAAGTCCTGATTTAGTACCATTAAGTTGGTTTAGAGAGTAAACAAAACTCTCTTTGATGGTTTTTTGAGTTTTGGACCATTTTGGACTTGGATCTTGTTCATGAGCTTCTATGGTCATGTGTGGTTGGTAAAGTTAGAATTGTTTTGGATTTAGGAAGTGTTTCGAAGGTCCCTTGAAGAACTAAGACATTGGCTGAATGGATTAATAGCTTAACGGATTTTCAAGGCTATTCATCGTTAGCGACAGTAACTAGGGAAGTTAGAGGCGCTAACTGCCTGTTGACCGTTGACTTTGACATTGACATTTGACCGTTGATTTTTTTACCAGTTCGACTTTTGGTCAAACTTGAGGATTTGAGATATTGGTATTAGAGGTTTATCCTATATGGGGTTTAGGAAGTTCTAAGTGGAGTTTATTTTTGTTAGGGAGTTCGTTTTGTTAAGATTTGAGGTTACTCGCATGGAGTGTTGTCTAGCTTGAGGTCGCGGATCAAGTGAGTCTTCTCATTATACTATGGGTGACGTTAGATACGTAGGTAGCCTTTTATTACTTTTTGTAATAATGTGGTTTGTATGTGCTTTACGTGTTTGCCGACGAAAGTCGATGACTGTCCGGTTGAGGGCTGATGACTGCCGGATTGTGGGCCGACGACTGCCGGCTTGCAGGTCGATGACTTCTGACGAATCGGGGCAACCCCGAGAGTCGCAGGGCGGTGGATCTCCGTCGGGTTATCTGTAATGATGTGTTCCATGTGATAGATCGTGTGGTATTTTGAGGAACTCACTAAGCTTTGTACTTACTCTTTCACCCTAACTGTTTTTCAGGTATCTTATGGCTTGAGCTTCGAGCACACCGCGACTGTACCACATCTGAAGTTTTGGTATCTAAGTCTTCTGCTGAATAATGTTTTTCTGTGAACATGATTATATATGTTTTAAATACTAAGTTTTAATTTGGATGGTTTAAATTGACAACTCTTTTTATGTATTCGAACCGTTTTTAAAATGAAAAATTTATTACGAAATTTGGGACGTTATAGAATATCACATGAGCATTTATAGTTGTACACACAATTCATAAGGTGGTAAAACCCCACATGTCTAAAGGGGTCTTACAAGCCTCCTCAAGTCATCTCCCATGTAAAGTTTTGCACCTTAACATTCTCCATATGAGATCTTGGAATGGATGATGAGGCTCTAAAATAGAAAATGAGCATCTAGTGAATAAGAAGTCCAATTCTGACATCATGATGAGAAGCATTGATGAATAAATCAAAAATCTTGAATCTTCAATAGTCTTTAAACAGGATTATAAGATATGTAACCATACAAAACAAACTTCTAGGGATTAATCCTCCTTGAGCTTCTAAAGCAATCCAAAAAATAAGCAAGAAATCAAACCCGTCATAAAAACCACTTCAGAATCAATCATTTGAATCACTTATAAGCTTCCCAAATCATTTAAGTACCCCCCCCACTCAACATCACATCAGTCTTCAAATCATCACGAAGAACATTTGTCAATGGCATGCACATGAAAAACCGCCATGTAACAAATCAAAACCCTATTCTCAATCAAACGAGATAAAAAAACAAAATCAAGTTCAATAACACCCACGGTTAGGGATGAGCATGGGTCGGTTTTAGACCAAAAACCGAAACCAAACCGTTCAATTCGGTTTCTGGGTTTTACAAACCGTCGGTTTCGGTTTCTAGTCGGTTTCGGTTTCGGTTTTTCCATTCGGTTTTGGGTCGGTTTGGGTTTGAACCCACGGTTTCGATGTCAGCAGAGGAACACCATACAAACAATGATTCATCCAGAAAATCGACATCAGAAAGTCAGAAACAAGCAAACAAAGATCATACAGTCGACATCAGAAAGTCAGAAACAAGCAAACCAACATCATACAAAATCGACATCAGAAACAAGCAAACAAATAAACACACAATCAAACCAATATCATAGAAAATCGATATCTGAAATCGAATGGGTTAGTGTACCGTTGTCGAGCGGAGGTGGTGCAATTGAAGTGTGAAGTCTGAAAGTGTTTCGAGCGGAGGTGGTAGCGTGGTGCGACTGAAGTCCGGCCGGAGGTGGTGCGACTAAAGTGTGAAATCGAAAGTGTTCACTGTTTTGATCGGTAGATTTAGGGTTTCGTTCGTTAAAGGCGTGAGGAAAGCGAGAGAGATACGAATTTGGAGATTTGGTACCGTAAATGGTTTGGTTGGATAAGATGCGATCGACTGTACCCCACTTCTCAGTTCTCACTCCTGATTTTCAGATTTTAGCGTAAATAAGATTAAAACTGATATATAAATAAATAATAAATAGTAATATATAATATATATAAAAGGTGGGTCGGTTCTTGGTAAGATGGGTCGGTTCTGATAAATGGGTCGGTTCGGTTCCTATGGGTCGGTTTATTCATGGGAAACCGAAACCGAACCGACAGTTTCGGTTTTTAAAAAATCAAAACCGCACCACTGGTTTCTGCTTCGGTTTCGGTTTTTCGGTTTCGATTTTGTCGGGTTTTTTCGGTTTCTCGGTTTCAGGGTTCGGTTTTGCTCATCCCTACCCACGGTCATCGCAAGAAATAATCTCTTATAAGCTTGTCAAGACCCAAGAAAATAACCAACTTCAGAAATTATTTTCCAAGGTTCACCAAAAGTCGTGATTTTGAAAAATCACACAATTAATTCGAATTATCATATCAAATTCTCCTCCTGTTCATTATCAAAAAAAGATTATCATATCAAACTCTCCCCCTGGAATAAATCTATAAGCTCCAACTCCAAAAAAGTCGAAATATATGACATTATTGGGAATTTTGACTTTTTGGATCACCTTTAACTTGACTCAATAACTTTGGAATTGCAATTTTGTACCATTCACTTCTTTAAATTCTGTCATTGTTCACAAATGTATTTCTGGTCCGCCATTCATAAACCGTAGGTCCAATCCACATATGTTTATATCTTATCCAGCCAAAAAGAATTTCAATTTTATGAAGTACATAAGACCAAATAAGATCACCCCAATAGGTCACTGTAGCCCAATAAGAATGTTAGCCCAACATGCGTTTGACCCAAGTCTGTTACACATCAATTAGCTGCGAGATATGGATTCAAATACGACTTCTGAATCAACGATGACGATTTCTGGAATAAAGGAGACCAATTCAAAACGATTTGACGAAATCATCATGTAGAATCAGATCGCCAAAGGTAAGTTCGCCAAATTCATTTACGAGTTCATAGAGAGTCTGAGATGGGTTGTGGTTGTAGTTCAATTAGCGACTTCAAAGGTTCAAGAATTAGTAATTCCAACCTGCTGTTGCTCTACTGTTCCATTTAACTTGTGTCCATTTAAGATTCGATCACACTCAGATTCGTTAAAGGCAATTTCAGTTTCTTTTGTCAAAATCAATTTCACGATCAATTTGGGTTGCGTCAATTTTGGTGTGCGATTGAGGATTCTTGAGTTGGGTCTTCCTGTTTCAGGTCAGGTCCGTAATTCAATTTCTTTTGCAATTTCAATCGCATTAATTTTCTTCTTCAGTTTGCGTCAAATTCAGTTACGTCTAAATCATTCTCACATCGGATCGCATATTCCTAATTCTCGCCAATTTCTGTGTCAATTTTGGGCCGTGGGTTGTTCTATTGAGCATCCATACGACACGACTGGTCAATAACCTTTGCTAATTGTTCTTCGATAGCACTTCCTGTGGCTGACACTCGCTCTCAAAAGCACCGATTGGATCAGCTTGATGAGCAGATTGCTCGAATTCAAGCCGATGTTGCAGAAATCAAGTCAGCTATTTAGGTGCTTGCACCTTTGAGAGAAGGATTCATCCGTGGGCAATCATCCGATAAGGAGATTGTATTTTCTATTTTGTTTTAGTCAATCCTTATACTAATTCCAGTCTCCTTTATCAATTCATATATTGTTCATATTTTCCTGTTTCAATACCTTATCACATCACCTTGTATCCTTTAAACCAATCATCGTAGAGTGATGATGAACACTAGCTTATTTTCTTCAAATACAGTAACTTGAACTTTTGAATTTTGATTCCAAATAATGAGATAATCACCTAACACTATAAATCATCAATGGATTATGTAGAAGCAAGCAAATCATGATCACATATTTAGCTCTGATACCAACTTTAGGATTGACATTAGATTTGGCATTTAGCTCTAATACCAATTGTGGGATCGATATTAGATTTAGTATGCGAAATTGTAGAACAAATGAACAACTGAGATCTTATGTATCAGTATCAAACATGTAATTGAGATTTATGAGAGAAGTACGATAAAATGATATTTGATCCTAAACTGTATCATGGTTAAGCAAAACCAATGTTTTATATTTTCCCCAATTCCAATCAATAAAATACATAAGCTTTGACTAGATTACTTGCCTAATTATAGTTTGATTTGTGATTATTGTTCTTAACCCCGTATATCATTTCGTTATTGGTCCAAAATGTAATATACAATATTATAACAAGACTTCAAGGGAACCTCACATAATCGTGGCCATCTAAATTTCCAACAACAAGCTCCTAACTATCTCATTCTTAGCTGTAGTATATTTCACAATAATAAAGTTAGACTTAGGGAATATTGTGTGTAAACCCGAAATTTATCTTTCGACTGGAATTGGATAGTGGCAATAATCTAACTCCGAAGTCAAGTTCCTAAAAACATTTCAAGAACATTTACCAATATAATTTATACGGGGATAAGAAGCTATGCTAGAAACCATTTCAAAATACAATCAAAATGTAATGCACATGCTTCTAATTCCCAACCCAAGTTCTTTGCACTCATGGAATTTTTTTTGGAACCGGCAATTTTAACACCTTGAGGGTACTCAGCCTTGCAACCCAGGGAGGTTGGCAATTACCTATGGCGCAAAGCCTTTCCCCTCCACCTGTTTTTCGCCGACCAGGGAAAATCCTCCACATAGGGTTAGTAGGAGTTGAACTCCAGACCTTCCACCACATGGATATATAACCCAGGTGCATCCACCCAGCTAGGCTGGGCTTCACTTGCTTGCACACATGGAATGGGTTTGCAAACTCTATACCAAAAGCATTTATAGCTTGAAAACAACGAAAAAGGAAACTGTTTCTAAAAGTTTGCAGAAAACACTCAAGTTAAAGACAACCTAAATGAAGTGCACATATAAGATTATCAAAACACGTTTTCAAACTAAAATTGAAGTACCCTGACAAACACATTTCCAAAATAAGTGTAACGAGTAGTTAATACAGCCATAATACATACAAATGGTAACCATGTTACCGAAATAGGGTTGTATAGACATGCAACATTGCAATTCCTAAAATCTGTAAAAATCATCTAGGATAATTTTGAGCCTTTGAAGGATGATTTTGAGGGTACAAGGACGATTTTCAACAGGAAAAAGAACAGATTCACACTTCACTTTAACTCACTAAAAAGCTTTCCAAACACATCTAAATCAAATCCAACGGCTTCCAAACTACTTCTAATGGCCTAATACATGTACTAACTTCATGATACTTGTTTCAACTTATTTCAAAGCAATAATATCACAAGGATCAAGGAATTAAAAGCGGTGATTCAATGATCCAAAGATTGAAAACCAAGTTTAACTCCATGACTTCATAAGTATTTAAAAATGTATTCTATCATGTAAATCAACCTTGAATAACCATAACTTCGATTCAGGTGGATATTGTGACTTGATGTGATAAAATAAACTTTAGTTGAATCAACCAATAGGTTGACTTCAAAACATAACTAAAGTCATACTCCATTAGAAGTCTAGGATGAACGTGAAATCTTTACTTTATTAAATTGTGCATTCATTGCCTTCCATTGGATTCTATTTTAAAATTGATTTCATAAACTTAAAATAGAGGCCATTCAAGGATCAATTCCACATTCATATGTCAAAATAAGAAATCATTATTGTTAGCGTTTCAAAATCACCGATCCATATTCATGATCGAAATTCAATCGGAACAAGTAAGATAATGATAGATAAATACTCTACCTACTTAAAATCATCCAAAACGATAAATAGAATTAGTAATATCGCTACAAAATTTGATTTAGGGTGAACTACGAAACCCTAACTTAACCTACAAGGTTAAAACAATATGTTGTATACCTCCTAGTTCCTTTAAGCTCAAATATATTCTGGAACACGAAATTTTAAGAATATTTGAACTATGATTCATAATTAATATTCAAACCTCGCGGCCAGACTCCAAAAAAGTTGCAAAGAATTTATAAATATAAATCGAAATTGATTCTTCTTTCAAATGCCTGTTTATGCTTAGTTTGACTTAAAGACAAATATTTCTTCGGGTTTTTGGTGATTATCTATTCGGACACGACAATACTAAACGTTTATCCCAAGATCTATTCGTACATGTACACCAGTCGAGCTTGACAAGGAGATATAAAAGATAACTAGAGGGTTACGAAAAAAAACACTTCGTCATAAGCAACCCTTTCCCAAACCTTTGTACCTTCTCCTACCACAACCTATCAGCAAGGAGAAGTTAATATCTAACTGAACCCACATTACTACAACGATCTCTGATTCCTATTAAACCACCAATCATCATGGCAGCGCCCGAACAAACCCTCTGCCAATGGGCAACTCAATATGTTACCCAATAGCCCTTATGCATTAGTTATCCAACAACGAAAAACATCGAGCTCAATTAAGGACTCATCCATCTGTTACCATCCTTTAGTGGTACAGAAAACGAAGATCCTCATAAATTTCTAAAGGAATTTCACATTATGTGTATCGGTATGAAACCGCATGACGTGACAGAAGATCAAATCATGCTTAGGGCATTCCCTTTGCACTAGAAGACTCTGCTAGAGATTGGCTTTACTACCTTCCACCTGGATCAGTCACCACATGGAACGAACTATAAATACTTCCTGGAAATGAAAGCTTCAACATTTCGTAAGGACATAATTGGAATAAAACAACTGAAAATGGAAGCATTACATACTTATTGGGAAAGATTCAAGCGGTTATGTGCTCGATGCCCGAAACATGGAATCACAGATCACCAACTCCTTCAGTTCTTGTATGAAGGATTGTCACCTTGGGACCTTCGGTTGCTTAACGCATCCAGTGAGGGTCCATCACCGATAAAACTCTGACTCAAATTTGAGAATTGGTAAACAACATGGCTGAGGATTTTAAGCATATAGTTCAGGAGGAAGAATGGTATACAGATGTACCGCAAGGGGTAAAAGAAGTAAGTACTCCTCAAATAGAAAATCAATTATCTTAACTAACCAAACCAGTTTTACATCTAACAAAAAAATCAACGTACAACCACTGGCTCACCCTTGTGGAGTTTGTTTGCAAGCTAGTCATCCTACCGATGTGTGCCTTTTTACTACAAAAAGAACCTAAAGAGGCACGAGCTGTAGGCCATGTCAAAGAACAGTACCAAATAACTTATGACCAGGCATGAGGTCATTAAAATTAGAATCGAAATCAACAACCAAATCATCAGCAATGACCTCTGCAAAAATATCATACAAGGCCACCTCCCAAATCTCAACATTTTCAACCTAGCTAGCCACCAGTCGTACCTCAACAATCAAGTTCATCAGGTACGTCATTAGAAGACATAGCTAAAAGCCTTCACACCAGTACACTCAGGCCTTTTAGCAAGAGAACAAAGCGAGCATCAAAAACTTAGGATACAAATGGCACATCTTGCCAATTTATTGAGTAAAATAGAAGCCCAAGGAAAATTTTTCCTGCCCAAGCTGAGACAAATCCGAAGCATAATGCATGTGCAATTACGTTAAGAAGCGAGACAAACTATGAAGGCCCGAAGGAACCAGAAGACGAGAAGAAGAATTGGTGATAAAGGATTCGACAACAAAGCATGAAGAAACAAAACAAAAGGATCTGAAACAAGTTGAAGCAAAGATAACTCCACCCCTTTCAATGAGACTGAAAAACGAAAAAAGAGAAAGGGAAGAAAACAAAATATTGGAGATCTTCCGTTAAGTCGAAGTCAACATTCCTCTCCTAGAAGGAATCAAAGAAGAACCAAGATGTGCTAAGTTCCTCAAGAAGAAACTGAAAGGCAACAAAACTGTCGAAGTTGGTGAGAATGTTTCCACGGTTCTGCAAAAGAGGTTACCAAAGAACTGTAAGGATCCAGGTGTTTTTACGATTCACGGTAAGCTAGGAAACCTTCATGTACCTCGAGCGATGCTCGATTTAGGTGCATCAATCAACGTTCTACCTTATTCTATTTATAAATTGACGTATTGGGACATTTACCAAAATTAGGGTCATTATTCAGCTCGGTGATCGACCGATAGTACATCTAAATGGACACGGCCGGTCCAAACTTTTTTTGGGCCCGGGCGAGAGGAGAAACAAAGGCCCCTAAAAAAATTTAGCAAAACCATCTATAAAAAAATGTTTTCTAGCGTTTTTCATAATAATAGTTTTATAGATACATATAGCTATAACAATTACAAGTAGTCGTTTTTTTAATAACTTGGTGTTTTCCTTCAATATTTGGAACTATTGTCATAACCTTGATCCTTATATAATTCATATTAAGATGTAACAATTTCAGTCCATCTAATAATTTATTAAAAATTCTTATCCCCTAAGTACCATTTGCTTTAAAAAATTATAAAAATATTCAACAACTTGTATTTGTTAGAAGACAAATATATATATATATATATATATATATATATATATATATATATATATATATATATATATATATATATATATATATATATATATATATATATATATATATATATATATATATATATATATATATATATATATATATATATATATTGGACATACAATTTTTGGGCCCCCCAAGACGATGGGCCTTGGGTGGTCGCCCGTGTTGACCACCCTCAGGAACGGGCCTGTAAATGGATTATTAGAGGACGTATTGGTGCAAGTCAATTAGCTCATTTTCCCAGCTGATTTCTATGTACTCGACATGAGGGATGACGATGATCTGAACCCAAATTCTGTAATTCTAGGTAGACCGGTTTTAAAGACCCCGAGAACAAAGATCGATGTTTATGATATCACTTTATCTATGGAGTTTGATGAGGAGTTTATCAATTGTGTATATATATATATATATATATATATATATATATATATACATATATATATATATATATATATATATATATATATATATATATATATATATATATATATATATATATATATGTATATATATATATGTATATATATATGTATATATATATATATATATATATATATATATATATATATATATATATATATATATATATATATATATATATATATATATATATATATATATATATATATATATATAAAAGAGGCAATGAGGTACCCCACCGACATCCATTTGATAAATTCTGTTGACATAATTCAACCATTGACTGAGGAATACTTTGAGCTAACTAACTGTGACTTTCTAGATTTGGTTTTGAGCAAGAAGTTTCATAAAAACTCAGTTTAAAAGTTGGAGGACAAATTTGACTTAGGCAATGAGTCGCAAGAATTTATGCACAACATGGAAGAGAAAAAGAATACAAAGCACAGATAAACAAAAATACAATTACATATCACTGACACCCAGCTCCTTCCTTCAGTGATACAATCCTTCCTTCAGTGATACAAACACCAAAGTTAGAAGTTAAAGCCCTCCTCGATCGTCTGAAGTATGCTTATCTCGAAGAAGAAAACACATTTCCAGTCATTATCTCAAGTAAGTTAATGAGGGAAGATGAATAAAAACTGATCACACTACTGAAACACTACAAAAAGGAAATAGGGTGGACCATTGCTGACATTAAATGCTTGAATCCTTCTCTGTGCATGCACAAGATTCTAATGGAAGAAGACTTTAATCCAACACAAGAAGCTCAAAGAAGATTAAATCCACCCATGGCAGAGGTAGTAAAAAAGAAGATAATGTAACACTTGGATGCATGTATGATCTACCCTATTTTTAACAGTAAATTGGTTAGTTCAGTACAGGTAGTACCCAAAAGGCTGGGTTTACGGTAGCCGAATATCCTAAATGAGATTTAGTTCCCGCTCGTCTACAAAACGGGTGGAAAGTATGTATATACTATATAAAGCTAAATGCTACCACAATAAAAGATCATCTCCCACTACCTTTTATCGATCACATGCTTGAGAGATTAGTTGGGAAGTCTCACGACTGTTGCTTGGATGGTTTCTCGGGATTCCAGTTTGTGAAAGAAGGTGAAATTCCTTTTGGACCAAGACCAAGTCCAAGTAAATGTAGTTGTGCTTGTACTTGTGGTAATTCTTTAAAAAAATCATCTGGACAAGGACCAAATCACAATATCATTTATTTGAAGAGACAAACATGCTTTAATTGTGGTATTGCAGGTCATATTGCCAGAAATTGTCCACATCGTCCATATGTTCCGTACTATGAACAGTGTTGGATGAACATGCCAAGAGAGAGATCTTGCAAAAGAAAGCCCTCGAGGTCACGATCAAGAAATAGAGATTGGAATGCCGCAAGACCAAGAATTAGGCCCCCAAGGTTAAAATGACTGATTCGAGAGATGACTCTACCAAATTGAAGTCGGTAAGATCGAACTCATCTCAAGGATCGACCTCAAGCTTATATTGTCAACATATGCACAAGTCAAGGGGGAGTCCTGTTTCAAAATCAAGTGTTGATGCACCCATCTGGTCAAACAACAAGAGACCTAAACCAAACTACAGATGGGTACCCAAAGGCCAAAATTCAAATTCATCAAATTGTCCTGCTAATTCTTCATTCTTACCTGATAAACAGGATATGTCATGGGAAAGAGTATCATGTGTTGATGATAATGGTCAACCCAGTTTCAAAATGGACTGGGTTCCCAAAACCAATTAATCCCGCATCTTGTGCAAGCCCAGCCATGGAGGAATGTCATCAGATCTTGGTCTGTTGATGGTGGCTGTTCCAGGAACATGACCGGAGACATCTCTCAACTGTACAACATTCAAATCATTGATGGAGAGTATGTGTCCTTTGCGGGAGGGGAGAGAGGAAAGACCACGTGGGGATCGTAACTAACGGTGTGTTGAGATTGAAAAGGTAACTTTCATCCAAACTGGATTTGATTCGTTTTGATGACTGAAAATTAGTTCCTGTACATTTTGTAAATTCCTTATAGTTAAATTTGTTCATTTTCGGTCATTCTCCTCTATGCACAAACTTAGGGGGAGAATTAAAAACTACAAAAATTACAAAATTCAAAAATCAAAAATACGTTTTTTATTTATTTTATGCTTTTATTTAAAATTTAAAAATTCAAAAATATTTTAATTACACAATTTTCACGATCGTAAATGTTCCTAATTCATAACAATCAGGAATACAGATCCAAATCCCTCATGTCAAAGATGTGTTTCACTATCACTGTGATTCACTAAGACATTCTTTACCAGTCGACGACGCACTGAGCTATACCACTCACTGCTGAGACAAAACACCATGTGCTGATGATTCTCATTGGTACACCACAATGAGTATGAAGCACTAAGAACCGTTCTTAACCTAACCTCAAATGTTCTTAAACTCAACTTCTAGACACTTTGAGTTAATCCACTCAGAGTTGACAGTTAAAAACTCTTTGCCGATGGTTAGATTGTGTACCGTAGTCTATCACACCCGCCAATCCTTTCTTACCCACTCTATTTTCTGATGCAAGAAATAGAAGATTCATCATTTAAAACCAAGTGATGATGATATTTTGAAACTCTATGCCAGTGATCTTTACTACAAGACCAGTAATAAATGTGAGGCATCGACAACCATTCTTACCTACAAATATTCTAATTCAAGAGTTGGATGATTCAGTGTAATATACCATACATTGATGACAATTCGAAAGTCTAGCCGATGGGTATGTCTCGCACCAAGACATATTACATGCTCACACCTCTTTTGACCCTAATTTTCTTCTAATAAAGATGTTCTTGATTCAATGTGACTTTACCTCGCATTGATGAAACATTGAAGCTTTGGGTCAGTGATCGTTGTTGTCTACCACAATAGTTGTAAGACCCCAACACTTCACCGGAACCATAATTGGCACCAAGATGGAACACTCCGTAGAGTTTGGATACCATTGAACGTCTCGCCAAGAGCCAAGTTAACCTGTTAACTTGTTAACTGCATTGAGATCTTTGATCTAGGATATGCAGGGGCCAAAATCAAAACGGCCACGAGTAGTTCTCCGATACTCAAACAATCGCAGTGCGTTCCTCCGAGTTCACACAGATACTACGAGTAGTCTCCTTCTGAGCCAAGGCTGGGTCCTTGAACAACTGTGGCGAGAGGGATCTTTATGACTCTATGACCCACAGGAGTTTTGGTTATCGTTCATGTCATGAAGTGCCAGTAAAAGACAATTGAAGATTTTCGAGTGATGGATCGTGGAGTGAAGTTCAAGAGTTTAAACACAAACATCTTATCCCCGAAGAAAGGTGAAGCATAATTCCATGCGACAAGCTGCGTTGAATTCCTCCTCAAACAGTTTATGTTGCTACATTTGTGCCTGAAGTGATCAAGAAATGGAAAAGAAGAATCAGACTCCAAGTTCTAGTCAAAGTCAAACTTAAAGCCGGATGTGATGATTCAAGACCTATGCAAGAAGCCTTTACATTATCTGTGCGTTTAAAGTCTATTCTGAAGAAAGTCTGACTGCATCTCGCAAGCCATGTCATGATCGAGAAAAGAGCTAAAAGTCTATATCTAAAGAGAGCCTGAAGATCAATGAAAGCATTAAACCAAGGGGGAGATTGTTAGGACATATTTAGTTGGTTTAATCGTTGCATTATTGGACTGAATTCGCATTTAAATGGGCTGATTAGAAGATTTCGGTTAGGAACCGAAATCCATTGGTTCTCGGTCTTGATGTGACCGAAATCCTTGAGATTTTGGTTGGGCTGGGCTTGGGTTTTCGGCTGGGCTGTGTGTCGAGTGGGCTTAGGTCATCATTAGGTATAAATGCTCGTTATAGCCGTCATTAGCAAGTTGATGGTTTTGGGAACCGTGCACTAGAATAGAGAGAAATATAGTGTTCTTCGATCATCAAGATCTTATGGACCCGACATTAGTTTTATCCAAGTGTGTGCATTGAAGATTTATTCGCATGTTCTTGATTGTTTCGTTACTGTTGCTTGATTGGATTCCGCACTTTCAAGTAATATTTTTGATACCTTGCTAGATCTATAAGTTTTGGGACTTACAATGTTGATGTTGGCATTTGGATTGTTGCAAGCTGCTCTCAGGTGAGTTACACTAACTTGCCTATTATAGTAACGACGCATGTAATGTGTGTTTGTTGTGTATGTATGCTTATGGCTTTTCAATGGATAATGTGAAGGACCCACAGGGTGAAGTGGTTAGTCGGCTGGTCATGAAGGACCTATCGGGTGAAAATGGCCATTAACAGTATCCGAGGCATGCCCTTCTGGGAAATCGACCTTTGTAAAGGAGTTAATACCAATTGTGTATGTTTCAAGGAGTTATGTTATGTTTTAATATGTTTTATGTATATGAATTTATGAAATTGATACGTGAATTCTTGTGATTGGTATTATATACATTTGAATATTATATATGTTCACTAAGCATTTACGCTTACCCATTGAATAATTATGTTTCAGGTTTAAGGGGTATTTCTGGAAAAGGACATGACGTGATCGCTTCGATCTCATATCGGAATAATTGAAGGGAAATTTATGATTAAACATTTATTTAAAGTCATCTGCTTATGTTTAAAGTTTCTATTCAAAGTCTAACATTGTTCTGAAAACTGTTTCTGAAAGTACATCGTGAATTCAAGATTTTTTAGCAAATTGTTTCTTTGTTTTAAGATTAATTATTTTTAAATGGCTTATGAAATATTTAACACTCGTACTTTGATAAACTCTTATTTAATTTTTATGAAAGTATTCTATGGATTTATTTAGAGGGTTTATTATATGGTTTTTAAAAAAATAGGTGTTACAAGTTGCTATTAGAGCATGGTTTGAGGGATTTAGGCATACATTATTTTGTTTCTAAATGCAAACAAAGCCTGAAACTATGTTTTGATTAGAAAATATTTTTAGAAAAGTCAAGCAATAATGAGGAAAATGATACAAGATGAGGCAGCCCGAGTTCAATGGGGGTGAGCACACTTTGTATTTGATAGTATATTATGTGTATAATGGAAAGTTAGAGTAGTACATGATAATCCTGATAATGATATGGAGTGGAAATGTATGTAACTTGTGTATTGATGCTTTATGATGATGTTAAGTAGTAATGTTTGTGATGATTAATTCTAGAGTTTAAGTATACACTAAATGTGTCATAATAATGTTGTGCAACACATGACCAATATGCTTGTAGTTATTGTGTTTTTGTAGAATTGTGCAAATTATTTTAATTTTTTGTAAAATGTTATTCTCATACGAGTGATGTATGCTATCAGCTTATGTATGTGCTTGGACTATTAGGATCGATGTGGGAGACTTACAATAGGAATGGCTTTAGCAGTGCATAACTTGAATCACATAGGCTTAGAATTTTGATTTGGTCTCTATGCATGTTTTTGTTTGATTGTTGCTTTGGGGTAGAATCAAATATTCAAAGGCCTATCTGGTTTGGTGTTATTCCTGGTTAGGCATGCATGATACATTTTTCCATCGTTGGTGAATAACGTTAAAGACTATAAACTTCTAACTATACTCTTAGGACGATCTAAGGATTCCAATACTATGTGTATGTAAGTAGTAGATACCTGCCTAAACATGTGAATTGGGAAGTAGTGGTGAAGTTAAGACTACGTGCGTATAGTGTGTAAGCAGTGTTATTGCACGTGTATCACTACTGACACATGGAACCCATTGTGACTTGGTAGTATCATATGGTTTTCAGTGAATCAAGCCATGACTACCGTCAGTGCGCTGTGGTAGCATTTGTATAGGTGGAACATATAGCCATATGCCCACATTAGAATACCTATGTACTTGAAGCAATTCATGGGAAGGTGCAAGACTCTTTTCATATAAGTGGGGTAAGTCAGAGGCAATTCAAGCTAATCCATGTAAGAAAGATTAGAAACTTTAAGTCAAGTTATAATAATCGAAACTATACTTCTAGAAGTATGAACTAGTTGAACGAGTAAGGAAGCTCAAGCTAGTAAGGAAATATTTTAACGACCTAGTGAGTCAAAACTAGAAACACGAACCAGTGATTTTGAGCACGAAATCCAAATAAGTGGGGGATAGTTGTAACGCCCCGTTTCTATTTTAGGTATTTATTTAATTGTATAATTAAAAAAATCATATTTTGGGAAAAATGGTTAATTAAATTATTTATAAATTATGGAAATAATAAAAATAATAATACCTTAGGTAAATTACAATTGGGGCTAGGTTTTGTCATTTTTCAAAACTAAAAAGTTAGTGATTTAAGGTTTAGGGTGGTTTAAAATTAGTATAGAAAAATAGGAGGGCCAAACTTGCCATTTCACCAAAGATTTGCATGGAACTACTTGGTCCGTGAAGTTTAGGATCAGGTCTGTTTGGTTGGACGTAATGTAATGACAAAAGAATAGAATGAAACAAGTAATGGAATGGACAAGGTAATGGAATGGTTCATTACCATTCCATTGTCATGTTTGCTTATCCTAGTGGAATGAAATGAGTCATTCAAGGATCTTGTTTGGTATGTACAGAAACAGAAAGGAATGGAATGAAAATACGTAATAATGACAAAAATACCCCCCACAAAAAAGTCACAAAATTGATTATTTTCCACATTATCTAATCAACAGTTATAATTTTAAAGGTAATAAATAGAAATAAATTGATAAATTTTTATTCAAAAAAAACTATAAAAAACTTGTCTCATAAAAACACATCAATTTCTACCAAACATAAAAAACATTCACCATAGTGTTCATAACTTAAAAAACTGCCATATAATAAAAAAATCGATATTAGTACCATCAAGCATCATCGCTAAGCGAGTCCGTTACCCATTCAAATTAATACGACAACAATAAATCAATTATGCCTAGATCTCCATGAGTTAAACATTGAGGTATCCAAGTTTTCTCTAAAATTTGTCCATTCATTTGACGTTCCAATTGTTGTTATATGCTCGACTTGTGATCCAAGATCTGCATCATGCTCATCTATTTGTGTCAGTAATTTCATCATCGTCAAATGGATCATAGGGCATTTCCTTTCGTATAAATTTTTGTAGAAGGCAACAAGCTATGATAATTTTATTCTGTGTTCTAATGGGATAGAATGATGGACTTCTAAGTATAGCCCATCTTTTTTTAATACCCCAAAGCAGCGTTCTATGACGTTCCTTGCGGCAGAATGTTTCATGTTAAAATATTCTTCAGCCTTTTCCGGTTGAGCTCCATGCAGCCAAGTATTCAGATGATATCTTTATCCTCTGAGTGGTGCAAGAAATCCTTCTCCGTTTGTGAACCCGACATCAACGAGATAATAGTTACATTTAGTTAGTTTTAATCCATTTTCTCGAAGCATTGCACTACGTAGTATTCTACCATCAGTAGCAGATCCTTCCCATCATGGTAATACATAAATGAATTGCATATCAGGAGCGAAAGTAGCAAGTACAATCGTTGTTATTTCGCCTCTTCGGTTTCTGTATATTGGTTTGTCTTTTTCTGGTACATGTACACTAATGTGCATCCCATCTATTGCTCCTAAGCATCTCTATAATCAAAATTAGGTATATATGAGAGTTAGTATACTAACTAAGAATAATCTAAAAATATAAACTCGGGTCTAGGAAATAAATTACCTTGAACCATTTCCATGTATCATCAGTTGAAGTTTCTGATATAGGCACATGTTTCTTAAATAATTGTTTTTCTAATCGGATAACATCAGTGACTACATTATTGAAATATTTACTAATTGTCTCTCCCGATCTATGAAATTGACACTTTGCCACACGATTTTTCACATGGTGAGCCAATATATACAAACATAGCGCCACTTGTTTGTCAATTTGGAGATCCCTTGAGGCCTTTAACTTGCCATCAACCTCAATCACACTACACAACTTAACAAACGCTGACCTATTTAATCTTAATTGTTGGACACAAGTCTTATCACTTTCGTACACTAATCTTTACATATAATCTTTTCTCTCCAGGTATAGCAACTTGTAACGAGGTCTACTTGGACTCATACATATACGTACGACAATAATAGTACTCACTATATGAAAATACCAATTTACCAAACTGATTATCTGAATCCACATTGTACTAAATGCAACAACTTTCTTTTTTCTTTGTCGTCTATTCATTTTAATATGAGACATAACTGCATTAAAAGTAAATTCTTGTAACATATGAAAATACACTTTTAAATATTCAATTTTAATGTTTAAAAAATGGGTAACAGGAGTACTCACTTTAATTTTTTTAACAAAATTCAAATCTATAACATATTCTTTGATAAAAGAATGTCATGAAACATCTTGCTAAATATATGTTAGAAAACCAATAATCTTTTGCCGTTTACTAATATTGATACACTTTTTTTATCACATTAAATATTAATAAAACAAGAAAAACACATATTATAAAGTAAACTATTTAAATATAACCCTAATAATATAGAAAAAAAACTAGATGGAAATTATTTAACACATATATCAAATAAATACTAGATAAAAAACTAGATGCAACTGGATTAAACAAGATCATACAATTCTTAATTAAATATGTTATTGAAAATAACAAAACCGTATATGATTTGTATTTATTTAATGAACACTAGGTTCGACCCGTGCTCCGCACGGGTATTGTTTGGATCTGATTTTGTTTTTCTTTGACTTTGGATTCACAAGAAGACGCACCTGCTTTAATCTGACCAATGGCAAGATCAACCACCAGGTCAGCAACGAAACAATCATCCGTTTCACCACTTCTTTGCGATATTACAACTCCCCATTCAGCATCCTTAGTCATCTTTAACACTTCAATTTCTTCTGTCACTGTCCCAATTTGGTTCACCTGCAAAAAATACCAACATACTTTTATTCAGTTGTGTATTGTAGCATCCTACTTTCTTCTCTTTCTATTACAACATTGTACTTTGAAAAATCCAATCAATTATAGATACCTTGAGAAGAAGGGCATTAGAAGCATGTTCATGGATGGCTCTTTCTAAACGTTTTGAATTTGACATCAATAAACCATCTCCCACAAGGCCACAACCTGTTTAAAAAAAATGAAAAAGAAAATAATTAAAAATATTAGAAAAAGGTAATTTTACAATGTAAGATTGAACAAAAGCATTTACATTTATAATACCTGCGGTTTTCCTATCAACTTCCACATTAGAAAAAGCTAATTTTACAATGTAATTTTACAACGTAAATAATACCTGTTTTGATCACGCTTTTCCTATCAACTTCCACAAAAGCACTTACATTTATAATACCTGCGGTTTCTATATGTCATCAGCACATACACTAAATGTATGAACAATGCTATTATTCATAAAAATATATAAGTGGTATTATTATATAGTTAAATTAAAAAAATATATTAAAAAGACTACTTGGATGAAAAGCGAAGCCATACTCATTAATAGAAAATGCACCCTTTCAGCCAAACACATTGCATCTTATTTCATTCCTAAAACAAATGCTAATACTTAGGAAATATTTAAAATTCCATTTAAGTAAAAAAAATCTTCAACTTCAAATATTTGAAAATTGAGCAAATCGAGATATATTACTTATTGGAAAAGAGATTAATGAGAAATGAATGGATTTGATGAGCAAATCAGAGTTAAAACTGCTTTAGAAAGAAAACACTTACAGACTTCATGGCAAGTACTTAATAATGGATGAAATATGTCTCATTATCGATTAAAAAGCCCTCATGATTTCTTTCATACTTTCTCCCTTGAAACTCTGCAGCAAATAACATCCATGAAAACAAAAATCCGATTGGCATTTGGTTTAAAAAAGTAAACAGTTACAACTTACATATTCATTTCTTATTTAGACTACATAAAGACAGAATGTAATGAGACTTCACCCTTACTTAAAAACATAGCTATCGCTATTTATGCTGAAATTCCACATCTCGATTACCTCTGTAGTGATTGTTCTTAGTATCGTAGAAACAAAATGATGTAGCTTCCCAGACTTTTAGTCATTATTTAGATTATTCAGATTAAAAACACAAACCATGACAACGTGAATCAAACACCTAATTGTTCCACCCAAACAACAATAAAAAAATATAAGATCCATCCTTAGCTCCCCATGGTCAATTCTAGTTAGTTTCAATTGCAATGAAGCACTTGTCTAAATTTGTATGTGCAAAACGACGATAGTGCCCTTTATAATTGAGCATACCTAAGATGGAAGTTGTTTCAACTTCTGCTCCATTTGTGCAAAAGTAGGTACCTGAATAACAGATTTGCAGAAACTTCTGATCGATACTTGAAGAGAATAAACACTTGACGCGAAGAATCGAATGAAGAGGTTAACGTAGAACACCGTAATTAAGAAAAAGTCTTAAGGGGTTGTTTTTCAAACTTTTACAATAAGCAACTTTGGTCATTTAGCTGTTGCACCTTTGATCACTGTAGCATTAGTGTCAAAAGCTCTTGATTTGAAGATTTGGTTATTCTACAAAAAAAATAAGTGCTTAATGAGATACATTAACAGTAGGTAAATAATAAAGAAAATAATGCGACAACATAACATAACTAAGAACTTCAATGAGTTCTTGATGCATGAATCTCATATTTCGTATAAACCTGCACAACCAACCAATCATGAAACGTAGATAAGTGCTCACCGTAGATTTCTTTCTTTAGGTTGGAATTGGATAGGGATCAAAGTAGACCAATTTGTTGCAAAGATAGAAACATAATCAAGTTAAAAATGAAAAATAATTAAGGAATAAATAAGTAAAAAAATCATTTAGTATAACTGTTATAACCTAGAGATGAGATCTACCTGAAGAAGAATTTGAGTCATGCTCCAACAGAAAACAGAGATAGCAGCAACCAACATAACAAAAATGAAGCCCCACAAATCAAAATCAATCTCTCGTGCAACTATGATCAGTCATGAGTATGATGATATATATCAGAAATGAACATAAGGACTCAACCAAATTGCAGCCTACATATATCTGGAGATTATCTTATTGAAGGGTTTTCTAGCAAGCAATGAACAAATAATCTCTTATGGTTCACATGCAACCCTAGAAATATCTATGTTTTCTTCTATGAAGATAATAAACTAAAGCCTAAAGGAAACAATTATTTCTAAAGATCAAAACTGTGAAAAACCAACCTTTTGATCTTATGATCCTTGAAGCTAGCAGCACAAATGTCCTGCCTCAAATGGTGTCACACCCAAGCAATGGAGAAGACAATCCAGCAGAGTAATATTGGTTGAAAATGGCGCAGATTTTAGGGTGGCCAGGTGCCTCCTTTTATAGCCTCCAAGGGTTACAGCTGAAACCCTAAGGAGCCTCCAAATGGGCAAGCCTGCTGACTAAATGGACCAAGCCTTTTCTAAACCATAATAGGGTTTCGCCACCTATGGAGAAGCCTCCATAGTTGGCGCCACTTTTGGCCCCTGTCCACTGGCCAGTTATTTATTCAACTATTAAATAAATACAAACCAGTCCCTGCACTTTTAATTAATTAATTTAATCACCGAATTAAATCCAATTAATCCTAGATTAAATCTTAATTAATTATTATAGTTTCTAATTAATATGTTAACACTTAAATATATTAATAAACCATTTAATTAATTCTATTGATTTATTAAACAATTAATAAATCAACCTTATACTCTACTGAACTCTATCCTAACCTCCAGCTATGAGGGCAACCCAAATGGACTTTGCTTCAATTAACTAGATAAATATAAATATAAAGTCATGGCTTAGACACCTAATCCAACAGTCTCTCACTTGGATAAGTCTATGACTTTAATTTATCTTCTGATTAATAAACAACCTGCAGCTTCCAAGAAACTTCTGCCGAACTCTGACCCAGTCAGTTCTGTCCATAGATAAGTGATCATATGATCCTTCGTCCAACAAGATATTTTCAGACACGAGACATGGATTGAAATCAATCTCTGTCCGATACTCTGTTTCCCGATTTCCGATTCTGCTTATGACTTTCGGACTTATAATTGAACACATCAATTTAGTCTTGGCTGGCCAGCACTTAAGTCAACTTCAAAATCATCGAGAGGCCTACAGATATCTGTTTCCCTATCAGGGTCAAGGAACGAATAAACTTTGACTCATATTCTTGTGTCTTTTACTTGTCAAAATCGTACACAACAATGCGTTTTATAACATCGAGTTAGCGATGCGTTTACGCATTATCAATGCACAACCGACTCGTAAATTTCAACTCATATGTCTCCGCTTTAGGATCATAGGATATTATCCTCTCAATCATTGCTCGTGATGTAATCCATGAAGCAATCTATTGAGCGCGAGTTTATCCAAACCAATTCACGACATTCTTCGTTCATACTTACTCCCGAAAAGTATGAGCGATTGTGGACCTTTGAATAATCAAATTATTCGGGAAGTGAAACATGCATAAACGAAACTTAAAATCTGACTGGTAGCTACTCTTGCCTAATTACCAAGTCTCCACGAGGTAATCACCAAGTCGGATTTTTTCATAAAACTATTATCGGTTTCTAGATTCTATTTAAACCTTTTAATTCATGTTATGTATCTATGTCTGGATGACCTTTCACTCTTTCTATGTATCCAAATGTCATACATTTATACACTTTATCCGATCGGATATACTTCCGATGATATTTCAATTTTGGTCATACCGTCATTTTTTCACTAACAACTCCATTCTATGTACTGTGACTTTCCATGGTTCTCGGGATCTTTAGTTCACATGACTGTACCCTAAGACTATTTCGAGGCGTTACGATGTGTCGGTGAGCCACACGCGCTCCATTGGAATGCCAACGAAATTCTTTAACCATTAAGTCCTTATTTGAAACTCTTTTCAAATTGTTATTAACATTCACCCCAATTATTTTCTAATGATTTCTCACGTATGTACAAAATCCATTAAGTATTCCCAGCCAGGTCATATCCTGAATCTGACTCACTATGCTCTAAGCATTAAGTCATCAAGACACGTTCATGACACTTCTGATTGATCCAAGAAACTTGTTGGATTCGATCTAGTTCTATTCCAAACTCTTTTGGAATCATAGGATTAGTTATAATCCCTGTGTCACGACTTTCAGTAACTATTTCCTTTCGGAGACTTTTCTCATGGATCTTGATTCTTATCAAGATCATGCTTAATATGGCTAGGTCTATACTGACTGCAACATCTATCTAATAGATGTTTATGGATCATGTGAGTATGTTGCACCTTCTTTATATTTCTAATGCCAAATCATCACACTTTGAAATGATAGAAAACTATTTCCTATGGCAATGCATCTTGAGTCTCATTAAGATCATTTTGGCAGAGTCTCGATCTATCTCATAGATGTTTACAACCACCTAAGTATGCCGTATCTCTATTAAGTCTTTCATAATGATCCGTCTCTTAACACCAAGTCATTACACTTTGTAATGAAAAGAGACGTTTCCTAGAAACAATATGTAACTCACATATGGAGATAGATAACAGCGACACTCCCACTGGCTTAGACATGGTTATGGACTATTCACAAAATCCAGAGCTTATGGCACATTTTGAGGATCCAAACCTTTCTGACATCTTAACGGATATCTTTCAGCCCTTTCTCAAAATCCAATCCTTTGGCATATTTTGAGAATCTGAATATCCTTTCTTGCGAGATGCCCATGGCGTAATTCTGGGCCCACGTAACTTTATACTGGCATACTCTTTGTGAGTCCCCATTAGTGTGCCGGTGATCCACACGCGCTCCACTAACGACTTACATTATGCAGTATCCTTTCGGATTTCATCTTCTATTGAGAGTGCTTCTCCCGGAATCAATTACTTGACTCTGGATATCGTCTCACTCAACCAGATGTTCTTAAGGTACGTTTCTGTCTATGCTGCTTTCTTTTGATGATTCGATTACTCCCACTGGTTTTTAGACCAGGTGTAAAATCAATCAAAATGCCACATAGACTGTGTCTCGTCCTAAGGTTCTCTTAATCGGCAGCAACCGGGCTCACCAATGCTTCCAAGTAGTCGGATTGTAAATCCGTACCAACTATAGTGTTTTACCACTATTCGGTATGTCACCCCGATCATAACTACTTATGACGGTGATTAATACTACTGGTCGAGAGAAGATTATGTCAGTATTAAAACATAAATCTAATTTCTGCTCTAAGCCTAGTGATGAGTAAAGGTTCTTTCACTTTGCTAATCCTGAACCCATTCAGGACTGTCCCAACTCCCACTGTTTCCTTAGAACATGAGTTCTTTTTAAAAGAGCTCTTTCTTTTCCAGGTATAGCGGGATAGCTAGTGAAACGACATTTCTGATTAGCGGGATAGCGGGATAGCTAGTGAAGCGACATTTCTGATTAGGTTCAGGCTAGTCATGTGGTTCGGACGAACACTGCAAGACCCTGGACTTTTAATGTACAAGTGGGACAATCCTAGCTTTACATTTCAGACAGTGTCTGCAAAACCTACTCAGTCGAAGGATGTGGTTGGAATATGGTCTGACTGGTTTAATATTCAATGCATCGGAAACTAATTGACAATGTATCTCATACATTGAGGATCAAACTGTTTCAACCAACGCTCCATCATCTTCACTAAGACACATTATAACTATTAATGTTCTTGGAAAGGAATAAACTATGAAACATTTTCCCAGTTTATGTCGTCACTCAGGTTCTGTGGGTCTTGTACTTCCTTTGAAGTCCTTGATCAACTGTTCAAGGTTTCAATTCAATCACTTATTCTGATAAGCGAAGCCATATTTGTCATACCGATTGACAAATATCGCGGAGTACAACCAATTGTGTTCTATTTGAGGATTCGAGCAAAACACAGCAACTGATGTGTTCGTTGCTCCTAATCTCAATCTCTTTTACATCTTTATGTAAACTTATGACTTTGTTAATTTTGTTCAAGACTTGCAATCTTCAGTTGACTCTAAGTCAACTGATTCCAAAATCATATCCTTTGGATCTTTGGGTGATTCATTTCTTGCTACATGTGTTTTATAAAGAATTTAATCATCATCTGACTCTAAGTCAAATGATTCCAAAGTCCTGTCCAACTGGATCTTTGGTTGATTCATTTCTTGACACATTAAGAACTCAATTCATCATGAGACTCTAAGTCAAATGATTCCAAAGTCCTGTCCAACTGGACCTTTGGTTGAATTGATTCTTACAACATTTATCTTAACAATCATAAGGGACACAATTCCTAAATCCAAACACTTTGGATGTATCAATATTCAAGTTATTACTAATCATGCATTCAACACAATCATACAACATTTCAAGGATATTTCAAACATGTGTTAAAAGAAAATTGACAATTTTATTAAAACAAAATCCTTGAACAATGTATAATATGATAGACAATTTCATACGCATCTAATAAGCTAATAACATTATTTCAACATCTAACTAAACTCTAAAACTGCATGAGCTTCAGATCCAATCTGAATATGCTCCTATGCAATAACATCCCACATCCTACAGAGTCCATGCATATAGAGCAAATATGAGAAACACATCCTATATCAAGGAATTGAGGATCAGGTGTTCTGAGTTTTAAGATATTCCTGAGTTGCCAAACTGTTCGGCTTCGGAGCATTTTCCAATCTTTCCGTGACTGTGTCCCACCCTGTGGATTCCCAGTTTGAAACATCGAGGAACCGGTCCAGACGATCTGGATCATTTCTTGATGTGTCCTATTACTGGACTCAATCCCGAAGCAGCTGAATCAATAGAACTATGCTTCTCTATGAACGACTCATACAGAGTCAACATTCAATGCATATCCACGATTGTCTTATCTGGTTTCCCTTCTTGTACATCAGGATGAACGGATCAGCGATTCGAGCTAATGCTTTGACTCCCGATCAAAAGGGGACCAAATTTATACAGTTCACATATGTGTCTCTGAGTCTTGAGAACATGTGAACCGGTGCTACTTCCTGCACACTTCAAACTCTTTGAAGATCTTAGCTCGTCCTTTCTCAACCAGTTCATGGAACTTTTCCGCAACTAGCTGTGTTAACTTATCTGACCCCATGAATTCTAAATTCCTGCGGAACTCGGAGTCAATGATCAATAGTATTAGGTAACGAACTTTCCTTGACTTAACAATCAAGGAGTCATGCTCGTCACAAGCTACGGTGTGATGTCATGCTCTGGGGAGCGGATACTCAGTCAGATATGGCTTGCCAGCAAAACAGAGAACTATTCTCTATTTATGAAGCCATACCATATAGTTCAGGCCAGTCAGCCTTACCATATGTAGTCGGTGCATTCTGAAGCTCTCAGAAATGGGTGAAGGAGTATAAGGAGGAGAATAGACACTTGTTTCAGACATCTACAATAAACATAATTTATTAGTTTAATTAATCCTTATAAATAATTACCCAATATATTATTAATTAAGGCTATGACCCAAAATACCCCAACTATGATGTGAAGAGGGATGTCGTAATCACAACATAATGGTCATTAATGTAGATAATACACTTATCAATTTCATCTTATGAAATTCCTAGATCTGTTGAGACACATTGAACTATTCAATGGCATGTTTAGTCTCGGATGTGCCCCACTGTTTGTGACTGGGATGCCGAGGATCACAAACCGGGTGTGAATAACCATGCAAATTCGCTCGGTACTCTCGAAGTCAATTGTCATCTCTAATTAACGTGCCGGTTAACCACACACGCTCCGTTAATAATGATAAAATCGAGAAACCCATTACGACTCTTTGTGGACCCCAGTTGGCGTGCCGGTAAACCACACACGCTCCACCAACGTTCCACAAAGTGCAATGTGCAATTCCATGGATTAGCACCAATTCACATTTTTTAACCTAAAGTAACTAGATTGGGTTTTGTTCAAAGTTCTAGTACTTTCAATTATAGCATTATACTTTTAAGAGGCTTAGCGGTTCTATCAAACCCGTTCGGCTAACGACACTCGACTGACCAGGAGAGCGGTGGGTAAGAGTGGATACCCATTAGACTGCCATTTTATAGGCAGTCGCCTTATACCCTCTTTATAGGACAGTTTTGTGAATGAGGCCTACTAGCGGTAAGACTAACCAGTTTAATCTTATATATAAATATTAACTTTTAATCATAAATATATAAGATATATTTTAATCTCATTAAAACATTTTAGAATTAATTTACTCATAATTTTCGCTAATTTATTTCAATTTTTCGAAAATTTTAAATTAATTCTTTAAGTTGATTTAATTGATCTTTTAATTAACAATTAATTAAACTAATTAAATCTAAGATAGATATTATAAATTAATCAAATTAATTTTGTCTATTTAAGGCCCCTATGGTTCAAAAATAGCAAGCCAACAAATAAGGGTTCCAGTTATTTATTAGATACAGTTACCAAAAATAACAACCTACTTAAAAGGCAAGCAAATAAAGGGGAACATGGGGCTTGGTGGCTAGGGTTAGGAAACCCTAGCCTTGGCAACGAAATTTAGGCCATTCCAAGAGGGTTTTCGCAAAAACACTCAAGGCAAGAATCATTCAAGCAGTTTATATCAATTCATAAGAAAACAAGCCTAAGCTCTGATACCACTAAAGGGTTTTCTAGCAAACAATGAACAAATAATCTCTTATGGTTCACATGCAACCCTAGAAAGATCTATATTTTCTTCTATGAAGATAATAAACTAAAGCCTAAAGGAAACAATTATTTCTAAAGATCAAAACTGAGAAAAACCAACCTTTTGATCTTATGATCCTTGAAGCTAGCAGCACAAATGTCCTGCCTCAAATGGTGTCACACCCAAGCAATGGAGAAGACAATCCAGCAGAGTAATCTTGGTTGAAAATGGCGCAGGTTTTAGGGTGGCCAGGTGCCTCCTTTTATAGCCTCCAAGGGTTACAGCTGAAACCCTAAGGAGCCTCCAAATGGGCAAGCATGCTGACTAAATGGACCAAGCCTTTTCTAAACCCTAATAGGGTTTCGCCACCTACGGAGAAGCCTCCATAGTTGGCGCCACTTTTGGCCCCTGTCCACTGGCCAGTTATTTATTCAACTATTAAATAAATACAATCCAGTCCCTGCACTTTTAATTAATTAATTTAATCATTGAATTAAATCCAATTAATCCTAGATTAAATCTTAAATAATTATTATAGTTTCTAATTAATATGTTAACACTTAAATATATTAATAAACCATTTAATTAATTCTATTGATTTATTAAACAATTAATAAATCAACCTTATACTCTACAGAACTCTATCCTAACCTCCAGCTATGAGGGCAACCCAAATGGATTTTGCTTCAATTAACAAAATAAATATAAATATAAAGTCATGGCTTAGACACCTAATCCAACACTTGTAACTAAACCGAGTTTGTAGTTGTGAAACTAAATCAAATTCTAACCATGAGTTTGCCAAAGATTTCCCATGGACTTCTCTCAACTCTATTAAGTCACAATTTGTCTTTTCATTAGTATCCCAACGATGCAAGTTATGCATCCAATAGCTTTTTCATAAATCAAAATGTGGCAATAATGTGATGTATCCAATCTGAGAAAAAAAGTACGAAATGTAAAATCCAGATATCACATACAGAAATATTCATCAATAACTAAAACATAGGTGCACGAGGGTAGTAAAGTAAGCAATTTTATTGTTTATAAAGAATAAAAAGATTAAACAAAATAATTTTAAATTTCAATATGAATTTATAACTTCAGAAGAGAACATAACTATCACATTAAACTATAAAGCTACTATGAATATTTCATTAGAATGTGAACTTTGGAAAATAACTCGTATCAGTTTTGGATTTCAAAGAGAAACTGTGTAATATTAAACATATAATTTTTCCTAGCATTGATAAAATAGCTAATATAACTGAGTAATGAGAAGAAAATTGGTCGAAGAAGGGTTGATTTCTTAAAAGTAAGGCACAACGGTCATGCCCTTTCCATTTACCCTGAAAACCAAGAAGTCCACTTACACCAAAAAGATCAGTAAGTCAAAAAATCGTTGTTGAAATATGTGGTTTTTAAAGTAATCATAGATTTTTAGAAATTAGAAGAATCATTTTGGGATTTCAGCAATGAAAAGTGTATAATCTATTGAGAAAATCACCATAAAACCTAAATTCATTTTGATTTGGGTTTTATGTAAATCGTGGGTATTGATTCGGGGATCAACCATTGGTAATTCTGTAAGTAGAAGACCCGATCCAAAAATTAATGGACATGGGAAGTTAGAATAAACATAAAGTGGAAACATGAGATTGAATAAAAATATGAATAAAGGCTAACCTCTTGAATATAATCAATCCCCAAGAGAAAATATGAGTACGCAAATTATGTGGCGCTTCCCCCGCACATGATTGTTGAAGCTATATCCTCTACAATCGATCTTGCAAACCTCACAGCATCCAGGTTTACCTTCCTCCGAATCACCTGTTTTCTTCATAGGTTTGGAAAGCGGTGTTGTCGCCATTGAAGCAGTAGGGGTTGTCAATGGCGGCCAAAGCCTCTATACAAGCCGCGATTGGAAGTTTTTTGGAGGTAAGAAGAAGAAGTAGAAGAAAGAGAAAGGGATTGAAACCTGTGTAATAGCAGACTCGAGGTATGGGTAGTCACTGAGTTCGTGTCGCACAAGAAGGGATGCAGGTGGTGAAAATCGAATGGCCAAAAAACCCACCCAGCTTAAAACGTCCAAACCCCCTCCCCCCTCAAAAGCTTCTAGAGACTTGCTGTAATTTAATCTATATAACAATTGTAATAAATATATCCCTATTATAAAAAAATATGTATATTTTCGGTGGGTCAAATGGTATAAAAAGAAAATGTTACCCTACCCGCTTACCGTATCCCCGCTTCCCCTTATCCCTCTCAAAATCAAGTCTAGACAGTAGAAATCGACACTGTATATCGCAAGATATGATGAAATTCGGAGTTCTAAAAGGAATCGTGGGTGGAAAGCTTTAAACTTAGATCTGGAATCGGAGGTCAAAGCGACAACTTCTAATCGAGATGTGGAGAGGGAACGAAGCTCCGTCTATTTCAGTTGCTATTGACGAGTAGAAGAAGTTAGAAACGCATAAAGGGCTTCCTGAATATTTGTTCAATGTTATGAGTGGTATTTTGAATCTATATCAGGTCAGGGTTTCTAACTTTTTTTGCATCCGACCACCCTACATTGATGTGGAGAGGGAGATGTGGCTGCTGTGACGGCGGTGGCGCCGGTGAAGTGTTGCTGCGATGGTGGTGGTGCCGGTGGGCTGCTGCAATGATGGTAGCGCCGGTGGGCTGCTGCAATGGTGGTGACGCTGGTGGGATACAAAAGATCGGGAATCCCCGTCCAGTCCAACTGATGAAGAAAACGACTATGCTGGAGAGTCTATCATCGTTAACAGTGGTGAGCATCTTAATACACTACAAAAGTTAGCTAGTTCGTGGAAGATAATCTCTTCCGGAAATCTTATGTTTACATATAATGGCTACAATTTATATTACTATCCATGTATATATTTATACATAAACTGGTGCAGGAAGGTACAAAGTAAAATTACATACACACTGTTGTATTCTGGAAAAAACAAGACTACAATATTAATAACCTTGAACTTGCTTAATCGCTGGTTTGCTTGTTTAATTGAAACTCCTGTAAAACTTGCTTGATGGTTTGTTTTGAAACGACCGAAAATTTGTAATATATAAATATGTAAACAAATATGTGTGTAATCTAAGTTTTATATGTAATATTATGAGAAATTATGGTCGAAGGGGTAAAACGGTCATTCGACAATTATAAGACCATTATGTAAAATCATATGTATATGTGAGATAATAAAATAAACAATAAGAGTTTATGCGGAATTTAGACTTTTTACCGCGTGAATAGTGAATTTTGACCAAAAAAGGGTAAATTGGTCATTTGACCACATGCAGAAATTATTATAAAAATTTATTATAGTTTAGGACTAAAAATGTAAAAGAAATGATTTTATGGAAAGATAGTTGGTTTTGGTGGCCAAAGTTCAAGAAAGTCAACTTTAGGGACCAAAACTGAAAATATAGAAAATATAAAAATGAGAAAATATCTCATAATTCCTCACAAATTCAGAAGAGAGTTCTAGAGTACGGGAGAAGAGTGGGAGATACGATTTCTGCAGAAACTTGGAAGTCCTCGTGAAGATCAAAGTTAGAAACTTGATTTTTAGTTCTTGAATTGAAGTTTACAAGATCAAAGGTTAGTAATTTTGCTTTTAACTTAAGTTTTTGTGTGACCCTCAAGAGAGGAATTTAGTGACTGAAATTGCAGTCAAGAACCACTTAGTTGTATGGTTCAACACTTCCATTAAGCCATGTTAAAAGTACTTAATCCAATAAAATGGAAGTAGGATGCTATTTTTCAAGAATTGAGATTTTGATCAAGAACCCTAGAATTTGAGTTCTTGTGATTAATCTGATTTTAATGGTTTGAAAAGTTGGGGCGTTACAAGTTGGTATCAGAGCCATAGTTTAAGCGAATTAGGATTGGATCATTCCACTCCTAGGCTTAGACTAGTAAAATAGTCAGTCAAAGTGAGTTACACAAATTGTTATGTCTTAAGGAATTAAGACATTATCTGTTAATGGAATTATATGAGTATATTTATAAGTTAAAAGTAGCTAATTGATACTAGTGAACAGTGGAACCGAGCGGAAACATTGAGAACAACATGTGTAGGTGATTATGGTAATATGGGCCCGTATTATCATAATCACAGGATGCGTATTGTGACTAGTGTAACCGCGAGGTAGTACTGGAAAACTGGTAGAAGAAGTAGTAAGCTAATATTTATGGCATGTCTGGGGAATGACATATAATATATATTATACAATTAAGAACTGGTAAATACATGGTAGGAAGTATTTGAGACAATGAGTTATATCTTATTGTCAAGTTAGAATCATAATATGACTAAAAACATGTAAAATTGGTGATTAAGTTCTTGACAGCTTTGACTTTTTATAAGAGTCAAACTTAGAATGCAACTATGAAATTACTTGAACTATGTATGAGATATCTTGAAATTCAGCGTGGAATTATGAAATACTATATGTAATAAGTTAGAAACACCAAATAATCAACATTTGTAGAGTTGGTTTGCTAGGTAGCAATGAAGGACAAAATTGACTTGTAAAAGTCTAAAATGGGACAATAGTTGGGAATTTATATTTGTAATCAAGAAGCTAGTAAATATGACTTATGAAATCTGCTTACACCACAAGATGATAACATTGATTTGGGGATACGAGTATTTGGGTTAAACATCATATAAAACACCATTTAGTCGTAAAAAGACTATAATTGCAATATTTTAGTTAAATTTGCCGTTTTAAGTCAAATGAAAGAAAGTTTAAGAAATAACCACAAGACTTGAACAACATGATTCATTGTCATGTTATTATACTATACTAAAAGGGAATTGAAGGTTTGGGTCAAGAAAAGTTATGTAATAATAAGAATGAAAATAAGAAAGTATTATGACAGAACTTTTATGTCAACTTAAACTGTAAAACTGTACAAATCTACAGGTCCAAAAATTTTGTGGCATACATGAAAAGAAAGCTACAGATGTCTAGTTTCTAAATCAAAAAGCGGTGATTCGTTTCGATCCTCCTAGAATGAGTTATGTTGTTTTTCGTACATGGTATTATGTTTCGGTAAATTCTGTCCCACTTGGGAATATGAATGTATATGTTAATATAATGCTCAAAGAATTGAAAGAAAACCATTATTGGTATATAGGGATGTATTATGAGTAATTAGAAGTGTTAAAGAACAGAATAGAAGTCTAAATAACTTAATGAAATAAGTTTAGAAATGTTATAATACGTATGAAAACTTGTATTGGTTTTATGATTTTACCTTGAATATAAAATGTTATGGTTATGTAATTAATAAAAGAAAGAAGATTTTATGGGGATTAAGAGTATGTAAAAGAGTTTGTAAATATCACAAACATAATGTGATATTAATTTATTAGAAAAGTTGAGTTTTGGTTAAGTCTAAAAATGACTTAATCGGAAATGATTAAACTAAAAAGTTGCCGTTTTAGCAAATACGAACCCGTATGGGTATGGAATGAATTTATATCAACATTTATGTGTTGTTGGGTGGTTTTGGTAACAAAATATGTAAAAAGTGTAATGTTAAAAAAATAATTTTTATTTTATTAATTTTAACGACAAAATTGTTAAAAGTAGAATATAAGAGCGAAACGGAATATGTTTTGACATCTAAGCATTAATATTGCTTAATAAACATGTTAAGATAAGAAAATTACTAAAATTTCATGTTAAAACCCAAGAAATGACATTTAGGCATAGTAGGATGCCTAAATAAGAAAACGGACAAAAATAAAAAGTCGAAACGAAAAATGGTGTAAAAGGTTCCATGAAGCTTTATACATGTTCTAAACACTATTAGTATATTGTTGGGTTATATAACACTGACTTAAACAAACGTTTACATGAATTTTGGATTAAATTGTCAAAATGGGACAAAAGGGCAAAAATGTCCAAAATGACTATTATGGTTTAAGAGTCACACTTAAACCTTGGAATGGAATTAGATAATGCTAGAAAGAGTTTATATATGATTTAACACATATGATGTGTTTAGTTGTGTAATTAGTTCTAACATCTTAATAAAATGGGAATGATACGCGGGGTACCTAAGAAGATGAGAAGTGTACTCATAAGAGTACTGTAAGAAAGTTGAAGAACGAAAAAGACATGATTATATTAGTAAGTATAATGAATAAGCGAGACCGATATCATATAAATAATAAATGAGGACGAAAGAAGTATTTGGGTTGCTAATATGTAAATTGTAAAAGTATTATAAGAAAAAGTGACATAATACATGTATTGATGGAAGTAATACATATAATTTAAGGGAAATAAATGAAATCACTTCATAGTATGGTAATGGGTAAGAAGTATGAGAAATTGAAATTTCATAAACTATGAATTAAGAACGAAAGTAACAATTGAGTCATTAATAAAAGTTAAGACGTGAAAGTAGTATATGTACAGAGTGATACGGGATATGTAGTTATAGAAAGTAATACATGTAGATTAAAGAGTGGAAAAGAATGTGGAAACTTTATAACATATATCTAAATTTGGTTTAAGTAAAATGTCCGTTAAGGAACAAAATTTTACAAAGAAAGATTTAGTGTATTTTATAAACCTTGCTTACATGCAATTTATGTCTAACCGTATTTAGAAAAGTTTTATAAGTAAAGAATATGGTGAGTATAACCTCACATGTTTTTGGTAAATATATAAGAAGAATTGCAAAGTATATTGCTACTTTTGATAAAAACATGGAAGTATGAGACTATTTTGTAAAATAAGAGTTTGAAGGATGAAAGTCATAAGGAAATAATTTTTATTAAGTTAAATGAAGAGATTCGCGTATGAGTGAAATAAAGTAAAAAGGAAAAGCTTGGGAAAAAGGTGGTGTTTGAAGTAAATACTCAAGGGTTGCGTACTTTTAAAGGACGTATTTGGGTCCCCAAATAGGGAGCAACCAGAAAGATAGTCTTGGATGATTCTCACAAATCCAAGTATTATATACATCCTGGAAGTACGAAAACATATCAAGATTTGAAGCAACATTACTGGTGGCCAGGAATGAAAAAGAGAATAGCAAAGTACATATCCCACTGTGAGACTTGTGCACAAGTAAAATCAGAACATCAGGTGCCATATGGTAATGCGCAGTCGTTGCAGATACCAGCAGGGAAGTGGGAAGAAGTGACCATGGATTTTGTCATGGGGCTGCCAAGAACGTGAAGAGGACATGACAGTATATGGGTCATTGTCGATAGACTGACCAAAAGCGCCTTATTCCTCGCGATCAAAGAAACTACACCACTTGGAGCACTAGCTCAGCTGTACATTGATGAAGTGATCAGACTTCATGGAGCACCATTGTCCATAGTTTCAGACAGAGATCCTCGATTCACGTCTAATTTTTGGGATTCTCTACAAGAAAAGATGGGAACTCGAATCAAAATGAGTACAGCCTATCACCCTCAAACAGATGGGCAAAGTGAACGTACTATTCAGACCTTGGAGGATATGTTGAGATCGTGTGCTATTGATTTTGGAGGTAATTGGGACCAGCACTTACCATTAGTAGAATTCTCATATAACAACAGTTATCACTCAAGCATCAAGATGCCGCCTTTTGAAGCGTTATACGGTAGAAAGTGTAGAACACCAGTGTGTTGGTTAGAAGCTGGAGAAACAAAACTCACTGGGCCAGAAATTATAAGAATGACAAATGAAAAGATTGGGGTGATACAGACCAATATGAAAGCTGCACAAGATCGCCAAAGAAGCTACTCAAATTTGAAGAAAAGACCTTATGATTTAAAAGTAGGCGATTTGGTAATGATAAAAGTGTCACCTTGGAAGGGGGTGATAAGATTTGGTAAGAAAGGGAAGTTGAGTCCAAGATATATTGGACCCTTTAAGATTTTGAAGAGAATCGGTTTACAAGCATTCAAGCTGGAGTTACCACAGGAACTCAGGGGAATACATGATACATTTCATGTATGTTATCTCAAGAAGTACTTTGGAAAGAAGGAATTAACCATTCCTTTAGAAGAAGTAAGAGTGGAAGCACCCAACAGACTAGTGGAAGAACCTGAGGCGATGTTAGAGGTAAAAACCAAGAAGCTAAGGAATAAAGAAATTTATCTCGTATTGGTCAAGTGAAAGCATTCATTGGGTTCAGATTTGACTTGGGAAACTTTGGAAAGCATGAAAAGAAGACACCCTAATTTTACAGATTATGAAACGATTCCGAGGACGGAATCCTAATTAGGGGGAGGTAGTTGAAACGACCGAAAATTTGTAATATATAAATATGTAAACAAATATGTGTGTAATCTAAGTTTTATATGTAATATTATGAGAAATTATGGTCGAAGGGGTAAAACGGTCTTTCGACAATTATAAGACCATTATGTAAAATCATATGTATATGTGAGATAATAAAATAAACAATAAGAGTTTATGCGGAATTTAGACTTTTTACCGCGTGAATAGTGAATTTTGACCAAAAAAGGGTAAATTGGTCATTTGACCACATGCAGAAATTATTATAAAAATTTATTATAGTTTAGGACTAAAAATGTAAAAGAAATGATTTCATGGAAAGATAGTTGGTTTTGGTGGCCAAAGTTCAAGAAAGTCAACTTTAGGGACCAAAACTGAAAATATAGAAAATATAAAAATGAGAAAATATCTCATAATTCCTCACAAATTCAGAAGAGAGTTCTAGAGTACGGGAGAAGAGTGGGAGATACGATTTCTGCAGAAACTTGGAAGTCCTCGTGAAGATCAAAGTTAGAAACTTGATTTTTAGTTCTTGAATTGAAGTTTACAAGATCAAAGGTTAGTAATTTTGCTTTTAACTTAAGTTTTTGTGTGACCCTCAAGAGAGGAATTTAGTGACTGAAATTGCAGTCAAGAACCACTTAGTTGTATGGTTCAACACTTCCATTAAGCCATGTTAAAAGTACTTAATCCAATAAAATGGAAGTAGGATGCTATTTTTCAAGAATTGAGATTTTGATCAAGAACCCTAGAATTTGAGTTCTTGTGATTAATCTGATTTTAATGGTTTGAAAAGTTGGGGCGTTACATGTTTGATCGCTAATTTGGTTTGTATATATAATTAATTCCCGCTAATATAGAGGAGATTGTTGCTGATTTGGAGGGAAATGGGTGATAAGGTTTCAATCATGATCAGTTTCAAAGGGGGGTAAAATGAGAATTTTTTCATTACAGCTTGAATGGAATAAAAAAAAAAAGCAATGGGACCCCTTGAAAAGAAAATCCCGTGTTTAGAAGGAATGAGATTCATTTGTGCATGGGCCATTCCTTTCCTTAAGTTAACCAAACAAGCCACTTTTCATTCCCTCTTAATGGGCGTTTCCATTCCCCCTTTGATTAAGGTCAACCAAACACAGCCTTAACAAGCCCAAGTAATCCGGCTCTTGATCCTTTCGTCCAGTCGCACACACCAAATAGCAAGCCCTACATCGGTTGGAAAGGAAGTTGTGACCAAGGAGATGTCGAGAATCCAGTTTTGGCGAGAAGCGTTGCTGATCGGGGGTGCTACTACCACTGTTGCACTTGGCTATGATGAGGTGTCTGGAATAATCAACAGCACTGATTGGAGAGCTTATTTGGGAAGACATCCCACTTATTATAATTTGATGGGCACCACTTTGTGCATTGTAGTATCTCGAAACAGGCTTGCGCATTGGAAGTTAACTGGTGGATTAATATAATTCCTTGTGATTTGTTTCTTTGGAGCATCTAATGAAGGCGATTGCTCCCGTAACCAAAGGGACTTGGTTCGAGAGGCTCAAATTGGTGGGATAAGCGGCAATGGCTGTTTACGTGTGTCATGTGTGTTTTGTGGAATTCATTTTACCTAACGAGATCCAATGTAGGTGTTTTTTATGAATCCAATCTAGGTTTTTCGAATTTGCTGGAGAAAGAAAGTTCCACCCTTGAATTTGTTCAATTGATCGTGTAATACGCTACCTGATTGTACTTGTTAGTTGTTGCTTTTTTTTTCTAAGGTCATTTTAGTCGTTTTTAACGAAAGTTTTTCTGTTATAAATAAAAAAAGATTATGTTTTCATTAGCTTTATTTTTATTGTTAAAAGGGCATGCATAAAAGTTATTATATATAGAACTAGGTCAAAAGACATAAGGGTTCACTCCTCATACCACCAGATCATTTCATACGTTATATATTAAGTTTTATTCTGACGAAGATATCTATTTGGTCGGCATGGAGCTAGTACAACTGGCTGTCATAAAAGCTTCCATGCTTTGCCTCCATTCATATTAAACTTTTTAAGCCTACCAAAAATCATAACTACAATGAGAATCAGTTTCCCCTCGTCACTCCATTTCCCTGAGAACCCGTACCATTTGTTTTCACAGCCTCCATCTTGTTTCAGTCTACGATCACAATTGTAGCCGGTAGAGAATCCAACATTTCCGTATGCACTGCAACAAGTCAAAATCCCAAATTATTCTATAAAGGCTCTTGAGGTGCTAGTAGTAAATAAGCCAGAATAAAACTACTAAAGAAGGTTTATCGTATCGGATTAGAAGATATGCGTTATTTTTCAAGCAACATATTAAGAATAATATTTATGGTGGAAGCTAGATTTGTGGCTGCCCTAGTTTCTTTTTGATAGATTGACTAAACAAAAACAATATTATTAAGAATCGGAAAGAATAAAAAGTTCTCACAGAACGTTGTCTGATAAGGACAAATAGTAGTGATAAAGATGTTTTTGTCATTTTGTGCCTTCGAAGTATTTAAAGGAACAATTTTTGCGGGATCATATACTTTCATGTATTCTTTGCATCTCACACTACGTCTCACCATTTCTAAGATATGATTCTTAAATAAAAGATGATCTCTTTAATAATATAAAGTTCATGGATTTTAAACCTCATATCATAGTTTATTATACCGTATTCTAGTGGACAAGAAACAAAAAATAACATTCTCGTTAGATTTCTTTTTATTAAAGAATGATATAATAAATATATATTATGAGATTAGACAAATTAATATTTTTTTCTTAGGAAAATATTCAATAAAGTCCTAATATTTTAGTTCAGTTTGTGAAAAAGTTTCAAATTAATTTTTATTTACAAAAAAGAACAAAAAACAGGCTAATGTATTCAAATTAGCTCATTTTAACCTTTTCAGCAGGTTAACTTGTCATGTGGAAAGTCTACATGTTTATCTTCAATAAAGTCTCAATATCTTGGCACAGTTTACGGAAAAGTCCAACATGTTTTATTTTCAGTAAAGTCATAATATTTTGGCTCAGTTTATGAAAATGTCTCAACATTTTAGCTCAGTTTTACTTGGAAAACATTACCTATTTTTACATGTATTTATGTTTTAATAACATAAAAAAACTTAAAAAATACGTCTTTAGTAACGTATTTATATGTCTTATTATTTAATAACGTAAAAATAATTAAAAAATACGTAAAGAGTAAAAACGATGTATAAATACCTTTTATAAACGTATAAATACGTAAATATTACGTTTTATTCATGTATTTAATAACGTAAAAAACTTAAAAAATACATCTTTAAAAAATGCATTTATATGTCTTTAGTAACGAATTTAATAACGTAAAAATATTTAAAAAAATACGTCAAAAATACGTAAAGAGTAAAAACAATGTATAAATAACTTTTATAAACGTATAAATATGTAAAAATACGTTTTCAAACATATAAATACGTTATTAAAAATCTAAATACATGTAAAAATATGTAGTTTTTTCCAAGTAAACTAAGTCAAAGTGTTCAGATTTTTCCTTAAATTGGGTCAAAATATTAGGATTTTATCGAAAATAAAACATGTTGGGACTTTTCCGTAAACTGTGCCAAAATATTAGGACTTTATTGTAAAAAAAACATGTAATTACCTGCTGAAAAGGTTAAAAATGGCTAACTTGAAAATATAGCCGGTTTTCTGTCCTTTTTGTAAATAAAAATTAATTTAGAACTTTTTTATAACTTAGACCAAAATATTAGGGCTTTATTGGATATTTCCTTTTTTCTTAAGATCAAATTAAACGAGTATTTAATTAACATTAGCCAAATATGTATAAGCAAACTTTGTGAGTTCCACAGCGGATAACAAAAGTCTACTTTATATGATAACACTGAGAGGTTTCTATACCCCACATGATGCGGATAAGTGACAAGGCTTCCGCGAGAGGTCCGGGAATGCCACCCCCAACTGGTGAAAACCCCGCACAACACCCTTCCAATGAGGAGTCTACACCGCACATGTTTTTTCTGTTTTCTTCTCTATATATACACACACACACACACACACACACACACACACACATATATATATATATATATATATATATATATATATATATATATATATATATATATATATATATATATATATATATATATATATATATATATATTATAATAAAGGTCATCCAAATGAATATGGTTAAAGATATGCCTCTATCTTGCACCATATTCATTTGAAACTCCCTAAACTCTTCAACTTATTCTATTTAATGATTAATGATTTGATTAAATGAGATGTTTTGGCTATATAAGAACATCATTCTACATGCTTGGTTACACTTACTTCCTTTTCATTTCTTCTATTTTCAATTTCTTTTTGTAGGATGCATGGAAATTTAGTACAAGGTTGTAGGCATCTAATGTGTAAAAAAATGTACAACGATGAAATATGTCGGGAGATATGATATTCTTTGGCTATATAAAATATTTGAATGTTCGAACTGTTTGATTGGTTTAAAACATGGTGATGCGTCTCTATGAATGTCTCACTCCCATTTTTTAAGAATTTGCATAGAAGAAAGGAAGCAAGTTAATATGCTTAGAGAATTTGAGTATTTCAAATATGAATAATAATATTATTTTCCATGCGTAGTAAGTCTCATTTGTTTTTCTTATCTTTCCAATTTTTACATAGAGTGGATGAAAATGTAGGAGTTTGTAGCCGTATTATGTGTAAAATAAAATGTTATTATGAAATATTTAGAGGGATACGATCTTTAGCTCTATCAGATGTTTAAACGATAAAACTATTCGTTTGATGTAAAATGCGATGATGTTTTGCATTACAAGTTAATTGATTTTCGTTGTATTATTTCTTCACTAAGATATCATCACAATTGATCCTACAATTTTATTATTAATATTGTAAGTATTGTCATTCATTTATAATAATTTTTAGATAAATCGCTATAGAAAGCCATTAATATTGTAAGTATTATCACTAATGTTTCTGTTAAATCGCTATGGAATAACACATGTCATGTTTCTAATATTTCTGAGTACAATTAGCAATTGCTTTAAAGTGAAGTTTGCGTTTGATTGTTTTAGGTTTTATGACATTAATAATTGTTTTAGGAATGCGAAACTCAAAACAACATAAATATACATCATTTACAAAAATGATAATAAGAAATGTTAAATTAGGCGTCATACAACCAACTATCATTTTTTTCCAAATTTCCAAAAATAATCATTTGTTATTTATAATATAAATTAAATTGTATATTTAGAACATCTACAGGATTAATTATGAAGATAAAGAAGGAAACAAGTAAAAAAGTAAATATGTTTACTTTTTTCAATGAATTTATTTTCAAATAATTTAAATAATACGATATTTTTATTAAACATAGATAGTTTCAATATCAATATTAAAATATTTAAAAAATTGTTTAAACCAAGCCATATGTATCATATGATTTTCAGTCTCATTTGATATCATTTTTTAAGGTTAGAATGTGTGTATCTCTATTAAATGAATTTGTAATCTCAACGTATAAAATAAATCGTCTACAAAATAAAGAGAGTGACAATTTATAGATTGACGAAAGTGTAAAGATTTTGTGGCAATTGCAAATGCTATTTAAATTAAAACAAATTACTTAAATCGACAGTAAATTAAATTAAGTCTTATAAACATATATTAAGTGTGATAAGTAAAAGAAAAAAATATTTTGAGTTATAATAGTATAATGATATATAACTCTTATATGGAATTTGGAGAGGTATATATTTAAATAAAACTTTAATGC
This sequence comes from Cichorium intybus, assembly GCA_023525715.1. Taxonomy (NCBI): domain Eukaryota; kingdom Viridiplantae; phylum Streptophyta; class Magnoliopsida; order Asterales; family Asteraceae; genus Cichorium; species Cichorium intybus. Next base: position 65,745,529 of record CM042015.1, on the reverse strand, counting down.
AATAAACTAATTTTTATGACATTCATGTGCTCAAGTGTTTGGACGTGGTTGACTTAAAATTTGATATTGGCATTATTTGGTTAAACCAACTTTAAATATTACAATCATATTTAATTGATTATCATAAATATCAATTAAGTATCATAACTAAAAAGACGTTTGGGGTAATAGTTGTTTAATTTTATACAACTATTATTAGAAATTTTAAGAGTTATAATATTAATATAAATCTTCAATACAATTAACCAATTTTCATTACCTTAATTTCAAGATATTATATATATATATATATATATATATATATATATATATATATATATATATATATATATATATATATATATATATATATATATATATATATATATATAACCATATGTATTTGAAAGTTTCAACTCTTCAACTTTCTACTATTACCCACTCCATTAATTTATTTTAATATTACATCTCCTCACCTCTCAACTAATTAAAACTACAACCTAAAAGTTTGTGAACTTATGATACTTAATTGCTACTTATGGCATATTAGTTAATATAAAGATATATAGTTCATATATGTAGCTTATCTTGCTATAGTTTAGAAAATAAGATGGAGGAAAATATGACTGGATAACAAAAAATATTTACTTTACGTCTATTTATTTATACTAAACCAGAAATGAGGAAGATAAATGAGCCAAAACAAATTACAAGTTGCAAGGCAAGAGACCTAGTTCATGTTTAATTCTACCTAAACATATCCATACTTTTGGGATTATCATTATTTGATAAGAAAAATTATATATATTTGTGAGGTTGTTGTCAATTCAAAAAAATTTAAAATTTTAGTTTTTTCATATAAATACAACAAAAATGAAACTTTGTGGTAAACAATCTTAAAAAAAATTAGAAAATAAAATTAACAAAAGTGAAACTTGATTACTATTCAATAATATATTTTCTAAAAATAATATAATAGACCGATAAGTAGACCGGAAGCAAACAAATTAACGTTTACTTTTGTAATCAAAGGAAACTAAAAGTTATGACAATATTTAATTTTTTAGTAAATTCGAATCATATTTCAAATTCAAAATTTATATTGTTTTCATTTGGCTCCTTAGTCTTTAAATGACTTTCTTAATTATATTTTTTTAGAAAATTAGATAAAACCATTTTTCTTTATAAATTTTGATTTTAAAATTCTAAAACAAGAAAAAAAAATATGAAAAATTTTAATTCATTATTATTTTTCAGTTCAATGGTATGTCTAAACATTTAGGGTTTCAAAGTTTTTAAAGAAAAACTTTACTAAAGGAAGAAATAGAAAGATAGAACTTTCTAATAGAAGTAAATTTTTTTATAAATGAAATTGAATAAGGGATTCAAAACTGATTGGAAAATATTTTTAAATAATAAGTTTAATAGAAACATTTATATACTTTTAGTAAATTTTATTAGTTAAAAAAGTTTATTTAAAAAATATAATATTATTTTTGTTAGTATTATTGACGTATTATTTACACATACGAGTCTAACAGACAATGATCCACAACAATATGTTTTTCATAGAGTATATTTATGTTATTATTAGTTCATTTTATTTTATATTTATTTTAAATTTTGAGATAATTTATGTAATATATTTCTATATATTTTTAACGTTTGATCGCCTATAATAATTGACTCCAAAAATGTGATTATGTTTTTTCTCGATGTTTGGATAAAAATTTATATGTTATATGATTGATTTATTTTTTGTTTTGTATATTTTGATTATATCTAAAATGTTTATGTTTATATTTGATCGGTCAGTATATTTTTACTATATAAATTACTCGTGCGTAACGTGCAAGAATACGCCTAGTATATATATATATATATATATATATATATATATATATATATATATATATATATATATATATATATATATATATATATATATATATATATATATATATATATATATATATATAATGAGGTGTTTGAAATGACAGCGAACAAAATTTGATGTGGCCCTTAAAATGCAATAAAAAGTGAAAGGACAAAGATGAGGTACTCCTTTTGGTCTAGAATACGATATCAATCAACTCTAAATTTTCTAATTACTATACTTTTTGTTATGACATTATACCCTTATACATGTTGACGTTTTCAGAAGTTAAAACAATCGAAAACACGTTTTCAGACGTTTTCAGAAGTTAAAACACCTCGCATCATTTCGTATACCATCATAATCATGTGTTTCTAAAACACGTATTGGAAGCATATTGTTGGCAAATATAATGTTTCAGAATTTTTATCATACAATTTCTGGAGTGCGTGGAGTGAGACAAACGAGGGAGAGTTAATACCTTATCACTTCAACCACAATGTTCAAAACATTGAAGTTCAGAGAATCTTGAATAATGTGCTTTCTCTCGGTTATGCAAACAAGGATGATGAAGATGGCCAAATAGGAAAGTTCTGAGAAGATTAAGTTCTCCATAACTTTGCTACCGCTTTTGCTCCCTTGTTCGTAGTTCTCTTCTGTTACTGGTAAAAATGAGGTATATGGTGGAAGATACCTACCAAAAGCAATCATTTTGAACCATGAACTCATCTTTACTATTTCGATAACAACATATTAATCACGTAAATACGGCAAAATATATATCATTTCAAGTGCAAGGGAATAAAACTTGTTGAATAACAATCCTGCAACAAGTCTTTGAGTATGCCTACTTTTGGAATACAATGATGTGACAAATTATAAGTATCGAAACTAAGAGCATGCAACTAATATACAGATTTTTTGAAAAAAACTTATTCACATGGGAGTGTACCACTTTCTTCGAGTTTGATATATATACCAACCACTTATTTTTCATTTACCTCTTAATATTTAATTATATAATGGCCCCGTTTACCCTCTCATACCAATATTGTTTTCATTTGACCACCTTAATTGTATTTTAAATTTAATACTTTCGTATATTTAAATAATGAATATATTTTGCTAAGTGTATAAAATAAAATTAAACATTTAATCTATGGTTAACTAATAGAAAAAGTTTTTACATATATGACGTCACCTTTAAAGATAATTTTTTTCTAAATACAATAAGTGCAAATCGCAGTTGACATAAATAGTACGTTAAAGAAACGGTTAAGCGTGTGGATGCTCTAATGATTAAGCCTGATTCATTTCTAAAATCTTAAGAGTAATGATCACAAACCTATATACGGGTGATCTTATATGAATCTCACCTTACTCACACATGGTGGTCGACAAACACATTTCTCATTCATATGGTCAAATATAGCACCACTACACCACCCTTAATTGTTAGTAGTATGTACCCTTTTTTCTCTTGAAACCGAATATGCAATTTTATAAGTATTTTTTAACCTCCTATGAATCAGGATTAGCAACCAGTAGTATTATATCTTAATAAAATGATATTAATAAGCTCCGTTAAGAATAATACGAGAGAGAGAAAGTAGACTAACATCATCACGATAAACAAGACCAATACAGAAGCACTGATGGTGGACAGGTCGACGATTGATTCTCCAGTATGCCTTGTATTTACGGTCTGAAACAAAATTCCCACAAGTTTTTGGTAGACATTGAGGTCTCCCAAAGAGCCTGAACTCCATTCCATCGAAGAAAACAAAATAAATTGCACCATGATAAAAACAAAAACCGTAATCACAAGAAGGGACGAGTGTCTGTGAGAAAGAAGATGATGATACCCAAGAGTTTTCGAGTTCTTTAACAAGTACATAGCTTCTGATTTTTTTGTGAATTTTCCTATGGCCCATATCGAGAATCTCAGAACAGGAGGATACAAAGTGTTACCTAGTAAAACTTGAGGGATGAGGATTAATAACAGACCAGAATTTTGTCGGAAGGACATCATGTTTTCATTGGTTGGAACAAACCCACAACTGGTAAAAGTTGATATTACCGTGAAAATGGAGAAAGTGAGTGCCTGTAGACCCTTCTGTTTAAGTGTACTTTTGGCACTTGAGATGACATTTACGTATATCAAAACTGAGCCCACACCTAAAATTAGGACAAATACAAGGTAAAGGAATACTACAAGACCCAAAAACTTGAAGGATTTGTACTTCAACTCCTTCATATCGACATCACTTGTCGAGACAGTTTCACAATAAACAATGTCAGATTTTGAACTTCCAGATTCACGAACGGTTATGTTATGGAGCTGGATTTTATTCCCAGAACTGGAATCCCTTTTGCGGAAGCACATTAGGGAATCAACTTTGCAACCATTATTATGAGATTCTTTGAGAAAAAACAGGCGAATATGGAGAATGACCATTGAAGTGAAAACCTCACCCCCGATGAACATAAGTATTGTCAAAATGACAAGTTGTGTGTTTGAGAAAACCTCCATCTCGATAACGGACATGCTTGAAACAGTGGCTGCGGAGACAGAGGTGAAAAATAAGTCCAAATTCCTAGGAGTAAAGGTGGTGGTTTTTCCATCCATTGAGTGAAGAATAAAAAACCCTATGGACGAAATAAAGAGAAAATACAATAACTCTAATGAAAATTGGTTGCTAAGTAGATGAAACCAAGTATGTCGACAAAGACATGAACAAGAAGAAAGATGTTCAAGTTTCTTCCCTATATAGGAAAATACTTTCATCGTTTGGTTTGTAGGACTTGGAAGGAAGATGTATATGTGGAAATGAAAGATTGAGCAATATGCTAGATGTTTGGAGGTTTATATGGATGGGCAAAGCATTTAAAATTGAGGCGTTGACATTTGTTCTCTTTTAAAATGTTCTATTTTTCATTTAAAAATAGAGTTGTATCATTTATTATAATCTTAGTTTTCACTTTTTTCAGTTATAAAATAATAGATTATAATCTTAGTTTTCACTTTTAAAATGTTCTATTTTTCATTTAAAAATAGAGTTGTATCATTTATTATAATCTTAGTTTTCACTTTTTTAGTTATAAAATAATAGATTATATATTCATTATATTTATATTTATTTACATAATTTAAAACATAATAAAAATATGAAATGTTTATTACAGAAGATATACCATTGGAAAGATTGGAGCGTTCACGGTGTGCTGTGGTGAGTTTTAGAATCAAACTTCAAACCACACGGTACTATGTTATGAAATGCGGTTTGTTGTAGGTGTTTTAGATAGTTTGTGTGTGGTTTCTGTTGTTTAAGGAGTTGTTTCGATAATATTTTAAAGTTGGATGCTTTAAAATCTAAACTTAAAATTGTTACTTTAATTTCATAAAAATGCTTTTCTAATATAACTTTAAACTAATATTAGCATTTCAATTATATTTTGATGTCAAGAATGTCTTATGTATAGCAATTAAATTGTGTTGAAGTGATAAATAAGAAAGCGTAGCATGCTCACTAACAAGTTGTATTTCAGCACTTGACCTAGTAACATCTCGAATATATAGCTTATAGAATAACAAAATATTGCAACACCGGAATATGTTGCTGTATACATTCTTCTTTTTGTTTAATTATTTAAGTGCGTTTCTATTTTGGATTGAAAAAAAAAAATGTTGCCGTTTTGTATTAAAAATAAAAATATGCATATGTGTTGGTTACAAAATTAAGTAAATTTTTTATTTTGTTAACAATAAAAGCATTCAATAATAAAAACAATCAATGTAGATTTCATTTAAAGTGAATTTAAAAAAATACATTAAAATTTTCAAAAAGTTCGATTTTAACATTGTTATTTTTTTCAATTAAGTTATTATGTTTTTAATTTTGTTTCAATATTGTCAATTTGACCGACAAACCCGATTGTCAGCTGACGTAACATGATAACGTATCAGTATTTGATTATATTACAGTAACGTGACACCTAGATGTTAAAATTGAAACACAATTAAAATCATAATAACTTAATTAAAAAAATTAAAAACCTAGTGAGTTAATTGAAAAAATTAGCAGTATCAAAATCAGAATTTTCTAAAAACTTTGTTGTTTTTTTTTTTAAATTTGACCAAAAACTTATTAACTAGAAACGTTTCAAAATATTTAATTGATAAGAAATATATAAATAAATAAATTATGAATAATGATCCGTTTTGTCGAAATGTTGAGATAGAGGGTATAATTTGAATATTTATAAAAACCAAATGTTAGAACATAGCGTACGACATTTATGCCACGATTATTGAAAAAAATTAATTTACGAGACTAATGAAACATCATGAGAGTAAATTATAAAATTCATAAATCAATAATGAATGCATGAATGTAACGCCCCAACTTTTTCAAACCATTTATTTTACATAAAAGCATATTTTACAAAATACGGTTCAACAAAAACCATTGTACTTGTTTAAATACAACAAGGGGGTGTTACAATTACATATCAAACAACCATAAGTTTAAGGGAAATGGATTCAATCAAATACCAATACATGGAAGCTGTATCCAGCTCCACTCCTTTGCACCCTAGGATTTATTTCGCAACTCCAAACTATCTTACATCTTTGTACATGAACCTGAAATACATGGCATAAAATAGAATACGTAAGACAAAAATGTCTCGTGAGTTACATGAGTTTTAGACACAAACATTAAATCTTCTTTTTCAACCTTTTATAAGAATTTTATGATGTAAACACTTGCCAAAACTTTATAGTATTAATATACTATAACTTTTTATCTTTCAAAATCATTTTATATCTTTCAAAATTAACTTCTTTCTTACTTTCTTTGACTGGTTTTATAAACTTGCTGGATTTTTATACTTAGGGCTTTAATCACTATAAGTGATACCCCAAGTCTCTACAGCTAGAAAGAACGGATCAATCCTCACAGTAGAAGTGCTGAGGCAGCCTACTTCGCGAAGGGGTTTTCCCCAGTAGACTCCTTACCTAACCCGGGTAGGTTGGAACATAGTTCCCTTACTAACATTGCGAGCTACAATACCAGTCATATATAAAAATACTTTCTGAAAACTGAAACAGTACTTGTACACATAATGGCTAAATGCCAAGCTTTAGACTTAAACATGCTTTATCTAGGCTATTGCCAAAATCATACTTTCAAATATAGCAGTTTACTTTCCATATAAACTAGGAAATAAATCATTCTTGCAAATATTTTCACACATAAAAATATTATATGGAAATCTGAAAAATACTTACTTGCTTGCCATGTATCCCAAAATGGATAAAAATACTACATGTACTCACCTTATAACTCTTGAAAAGTCGATTAGACGTCCCTTGGTTCTTTACCCTTTCGGTGACCAATTACTTGACTTGCACCTATACGTAATATATGATACATTAATTTTACATTCTAATTGACTCTATAACATGTTAGAGTCCTTATTATAACATTAATGGTCAAAACAAGTGTATAACTCTTGAATGACCAACATTAGTTAAATCGTATTTTATACGTATTTTACTACAGTACCCTCGGAGGGTCGTATTTTGATTCCGATAATTTTTTATGAAGTTTTGGACCATAATAGACCTATGTTTAAAATTTGAGGTCAAACGGACAAGTATAGGTCAAAATTCCAAAATCTAAAACTACTTGGCAGAGGACTTGGAACAAAACTGCATTTTCACTCTGCCGCGATGGCACATCGCGCCCAGGTGAGGGGCGCGTCGCGCCTGCTGAACAGCAGTCCAGAATTTCCCGATTTTTATGCTACAAATTTCCATTTTCTCATATTAAGTGCTTAATATTCTGCTTAATCGATAGGGGTTTATTCCAAGACCAAAACCCTTCATTTACTTCAAGTTTTAAACCATTAGAATCAAGTTAATCACAAGAACTCACAATCTAGGGTTCTTGATCAAAATCTCAATTCTTGAAAAATAGCAACCTACTTCCATATTCTTGAGTTAAGTCCTTTTAGCATGACTTACTGGAAGTGTTAAGCCATTTAAATTACATGATTTATGACTGAAATTACAAATTTCAGTTTCCATAAAAACCCATCAAGAACAATCTAGGTTAGAACTTGGAATACTTACCTTAGAAGCTTGGAATCACCAATTCCAAGTGTTGAATTCTTAATTCCTTGCTTAAATTCTTCGTGAGCTTGAAATCTCCCGTGTCTCCAGCTCTCTAGCTCTCTCTCTCGAACTCTCTACTGATTTCTGGAAAAGAGAGTGATAACTCTCTCTTTTATGTTTAATTTTTATTAAGTATTTACACTTTTAGACCCTAGTTTCTTTCTTTTGTTCAAAAGTGGTCCAAAAGCTCACATCTTTAAAAACCAAGTTCCATTAACTACTAATTTAACATTTTCTTGACATTTTGATCATTTTCATGTCAAATGACCATTTTGCCCTTTTTTAGTCAAGATTCACTATTCACGCGGTGGAACTCCAAATTTCGCATAAACTCTTATTGCTTATATCATTATCTTACAGATACATATTATTTTACATAATGGTCTTATAATGTGTCAAAAGACCGTTTTACCATTTTTATCGTAAAATGACTAAATTACCCTTACGACCATAATTTCTCATAAAATTCACATATAAAATTTATATTACACACATCTTAGTTTACATATTTATATTATAAATTTTGGTCATTTCAATGAATGTCTTCAAAAGCTGTCTTTTCAGAATAAAACTTGGAGTCATAAACTTTCATTAGATTATTTCCGGTTCATTGTTGTCAGAACTCTTACAACCGGATTAACACTATTCATACACATACACAAAACACAATGTATGTATTTGAGACTCCTGATAACCACGAGCTTTATGGGAATACGTTTTTTGGAAAAAAAATATGTTCACCGTGTAACTCGGATTTTCTTAATCTCGAATAACTCACTTAAAATATGGTCAGACTAACATCACAACCTCACTCATTATCTTCTTTTTCTGGCTGCCAATAACACAACACCAAACCCGACAGGGAAGCAGCCAATGTCATGGGGAACTCGCTGAAAAGCATATAGGAAACTCATTCAGGAAAATCTTCTGACTGTAACGCTCGAACAGATCCTATCAATCTTACTCTCAATATTGTTTCATTCCTCACTCTTGTTTCTCTCTGTTGTTTCCTTCCTCGCTCTAACATTAGTCTCATAAATTATTATTTTTTCAAATATATTGGCATAAATGTCCACTAATTACGCCCTGACTCTTTTATTAGTAGAAATATTCCAATTATAACATCTATCTCACCATTTTCATAATTATTCATATTTTATTTATTTTTCTAATTCTTATTAATTAAATATTTTAAAACGTTTCTAATTAGTTTTTAGACAAATTAACAAAAGAAACACTAACTTTTCAAAAAAGTTCCATTAACACTTTCTTATTTTTTCAGTTAACTCACTTATTTTTTACTTTTTCTAATTAAGTCACTCTATTTTCAATTTTGAAAAATAGGTGTTTGTTATAATATATAATAACTTGATAATAATAAAGAATGTTTAACCTCATATAAATAGAGATATAAAATGGGCTCTTGACCTAACGTAAACCCTAATGGGCTAACCTAAACCCTAATGGGTATTAGCGTAACCCTAATGGGCTAACCTAAACCGAGTCTGGAGAAAGTCAATGAGCAATGAGAGAGGGCTCGAGCTGCGGCACACTGAGCCAATTCCATCGAGATCGACGACTGTAGTGTTGATAGAGGGAGAGAGAGACGACTGCAAATTAAAGACTGCCGGAACAAGAATATCTGGAGAAGAAGAGGCCATCCAAGGAGAGAGGCTGTAGCAGGCAAAGCAGTAGAAGAAGCCGATGACGGAGCTCTAGTTTGTTTCCGGTTGCTGTATTATTATTTATGAGAAGAAAGAGTAAAGAGAAAAATATTGAATGCACCTCTGACGACTAGAAGGTTGTCCGAGGTGGAGGTCAGCGGCGGCGGATTGTGGTCAAAAGTAGGGTTTTAACCTCAGCTCAGATATAATGTTATAATATAGAATGACTTGATAATAATAATAAATGTTTAGCCTTATATAAATAGGGATACAAAATGGGCTCTTGATCTAACCTAAATTTTAATCGGCTAACCTAAACCCTAATGGGTGTTAGCCTAACCCTAATCACTAATAGTGTCACGTCAGTAAGCATGTACTATCAATGTCACATCATCAAAAACTGAAACGTCATCATGTCACGTCAGTTGGCAACCGGGTTAACCGGTAAAATGTTCAACATTTAAACAAAATTAAAAACATAGTGATTTAATTAAAAAAAATTAAAAAATTAAAGACTTAATTGAAAAAAATAACATTGTATCAAAATCGATTTTTTAAAAAAATTTGCTGTATTTTTTAGAATTTGTCATTCATTTAGCAATGTAAATGAAAGATACGTTGTTGCCCCTATTTGAACCTTACTTTTGTGTTTACCAATTTTTTTTAAAACTATTTAATGAATACTTTAGTATCATTTTAAAATTAAAATACATGGATGATACATAACATCATGAGAAACATTAGTTTACTTTCATTTAAAAATCAAAACACAAAAATTATCAAACATATTTCGATCAACTTTCTAATGAACGATGATATTTTTACAAATAAATTTGACAAGAATTTGGTAGAAGTCAAATAAATACACATGTAAAAATCCATGACCACACGCATGTTTAAACTATTTTAGGTTTTTGGTTTGATCTGTCTTCTCCAAAACCACACCAAACACGCCACCACCTTCAATCAAAGAAAACAAACCCCACAAGCATTTAAACAAAATTAAGCATAATTAGATATCTAAATCATGATTGCATCCTTAAGATCTCCTTGATATAATGTTAACAAATTTTTTGTTTACAAGAGGACCTTGTTGTTATCATACTACAATATGGTACTTCAAAAAAACTCACAAAGTTAAAGCAATGCATCACACACAAATATAGTTGGGTAGATTTTTATAAGGTTCTAATAAGAAAAATAAATCAAAAATACATTGCTGAAAGTGGGTAAATGTTTATGTTTACTTAAAAGTCGTCATCCTTATTCTAAAAGCAATCATCCGTTAAATTAACGTAGGCCACATTTATTATTTTTTTTTTTGGTTATGAGCATGCATTTTCTATACCCTCTAGATTGGAATCTCAAATTTTCAAAATTAAGAGAATAGGTAGAACGCCATGTACTTTTGTGGAAAGTTAGAATTTAGGACATATGCAATTCAAATTCGACAGAAATAATCATATCTCAATTCATGGTCCCACCATTGACATTTTTAGACGTTTTCAAGATTCATAACGGTGGGGAACAATTTACTTCGAATCCTCCCAACTCATACGTTATATAGTTTTTTTTCCTCTTACTTTATCTTTCACTAAAATTTTAAACCTTCTCAACCTATGATGTCATATTATATTTTCGATTATCAAATTGATTTATTAATTAAAAAATTTTAAATAACATTTTAATATTTCAAATAATATTAAAAATGAATAAATAAAATAAAAAACAGAAATCACATTAAATAAAAAACGCACACCATTACAAAAATTAAAAAAAAAAAAAACTAAATACTGAAAATTAAATACTAAATACAGAATATTAAAACCTAAATACATTAAAAAAAACTAGCGATCCAACTTCCAAGATAGCTATGTAGGTATGTTCGATGTGGTCTACAAAATTCAAAAGAAGTCTTTGGTGAATTCCTTTGTAGCGTAATTCGAGAATCATATCATCATTAACTTCTACTTCGGTTGGTAGATCTGGATCATGTACGTGACATATAGCTTTATCTTCATCATGTAGGATCATGTTGTGTTAATATAAGGCAACCGTACATGATATCTTTACATCGATCGAATTCGGTAGACCGTGCAGGCTGTCTGATAATAGCTCATCTTGCTTTTAGTACGCCAAATGCTCGTTCAATGTCCTTTCTTGCTGCTTCTTGGGCTGTCTTGAAACGCTTGGTTTTTTGGGGTAAATTGTAACACCCGGTTTTTAATAAAACATCTTCATTTAAATAAATATCAATTTATTCAATAATTAACATTTTGAAGATATTTAGAAATCATTTTAAACATCAATTCACTGCATGAATCCCCAATTAAGCAGCATCAGTGTGTACTCGTCATGCCTGACCGTCATTTCCACCTGTACAACCTGAAATGGTAATTTAATAGAGAAGGATAAGCACACGGCTTAGTGAGTTCCAACAACTACACAGCATATCAGCTACACATACTTTACCCCTATAGGAAAATACAGCTATTTATCACACATAACCTGCTCTGCCCAGTACGTCGAATTATAGTCTTTTACTGAGCATTTCGAGCCGCGCATACTCTGTACGTCGAGTCATGCGTATCTGCTCAGTAAGTCTAACTTCATTGCTCAGTACGTCGAGCTACCCTATATATCTCAGTTTATCGCCCCCATATTATCCACATGCTAGACCTAAACATGTCTAGTACTAACTACAAACACCATATCCCAACCCATACAGCTATCACAAGAAAGTGTGTTATCAATAAAATACATACAGCTTGGTATTACACATAAACATCTTATAAGCACACAACACTACATTAAAGCACACATAACCTCCACACAATGTAGTGAGAAACTCACCTGATTATAGTCAACTACAGCGTTTATCTCTGCTTCGTATTCCCTCTTTAACTGTTAACACAGTAAGACATTTATCACTCTTTACTCCTTAACAATACCATAGTTGTATCAATAAACCCTTCCATAATTCCAACACGATACCTCGTGATTTATCAAGTAAAGGATAGCCAGGTAGAAGATTAGTTGGGGTGGCAGGATCCTTTCAGCATTTTAGCCTTTCGGAAAATCCAACAACCAGATCCCAAGTAATCGGCCTAGACACCATCCTCGTAAGTAAATCACTCGGTATTATTTTTGAAATTACGAATAATATAACCTCTACATATTATAGTTTAACACTTATAAACTACTAGAAAATTACGATAGTGATTATTCACTTAAGATTGGCGTTTTCGCAAAGCCCTGGCACGTTTCCCGTCCCGCTCTTCCAACACTTCCCGAGCACCTCGTTACCAGCTACCGCTCGCTTCTAACTCCTTTTCCTCACCAGAACACTCCTCGATAGTATATAAGTGTTTAGTATTTGTTTTGCCCAAAAATGAGGCTTGGAGCTCCTATTTATAGGCCTCTGGACCCTCTTCGCGTCGCGACGGACCCCCGGTCGCTTCGTGACCATTACGTAAGCACTTACCTCATCGCGTACCTCTCTAGAAGCCTCTGCCGGGCCTCGCGTCGCGAGCACTATTCACGTCGCGTCGCGAGCACTATTCACGCCGCCGGGGTTACTATTCATTTTTTTTTTTTGAAAAACGGTCGTTACAAGTTCTCCCCCCTTTATAAGATTCCGTCCCCGGAATCTCCAGCGTTGACATACACTTATTCTTCTACTCAATCATTCCCTATTTCAACACAATACGGTTGTATTGTTAAACCCAAAGGGTATTACCACCATACTGGCACATTAACCACCTCTAATCAACTAGGCCAACCTATTGAGACTACAAAGTACTCGTTATGTAATCTCATACACTCACAATACAGACATCATGAATGCAAGGTACTTATTATGCATCGTATAATCACATGTTCACCACATCATATCACAACCCCTGCTCTTAACAACCTCAACAGCTCAGCTATTCACCAAACACCCAACTGTATGTGTGTTAGAACTGCCAGCCAATAAAGCCATCACAACACTTGTATGTGGTCCCACCATAATTACTGCTCATAAGATCCACAACACATATGTGGTCTTACCAAATGTGGCCCCACTAAATAAGTGGTCACAACCACAAGTACTATTAACCCCCAGAATAAATGGTCCCAACTACAAGTTACCAGTGGCCCCACGGAATAAGTGGTCCCAACCACAAGTACAAGTAGCCCCATAGCATGAGTGGTCTCAACCACAATACTAGTAGCCCCACCTAATAAGTGGTCCCAACTACAAGTATAAGTGGCCCCACAGAATAAACAGCTTTTCGCTCTAAAGGCTTAACAGCTAACACACATACGACTGCACAGCTCTGCAACCAACCACATGACACCAATAATCCTCATATCAGCTCACTACAAAATCTCCACCCACAATATGATACCATATACATGGTTATCACCACTTAATACTCACGTATTCGTCCACACAGCTAATATCAACTAGATATTCAACCAGCTACCGACACAGTTTATCCACGGTTACTTGCCTACGGGTTACCTATTTAAGAGGTATTCACTTAGTCATTTACCCAACACACATATGCTAACAAGATAATTATCTTGGTCAGTTAGCAATATTTTCTCAACTCATTATTTTCATGTACTAACAGATTTCAAGTACATAATACACTGATATGCTACATCTAACTACCTCTGATACACACGTTGGTAGTATTCACTACCTACATGAATACCCTTACGCCACACCACTATGTCATCTGTACTCTCACGAGTTGTTATTATATGTCCATCCCGTATACACGTACATCTCTTGTACGGGAATGGATAAAACTCTAATTCTGCAAACATACGACACCATGTATAAAACCTTATGTTTTTAGCATGTACACGTATATCTGGACGTATACTTTTCACATCTATATACTGTTTTAGTTCACGTATGTCTTCTTCCAAATTATGCCATCCAGTTACTGGATCCCAATTTCTGATACGCTCACATACATCCTCAGCCTTCATCATTATCGTACTACAGTCATCTGACACACTTCGTATATAAAACTTGTTAACCAGCAACTGTAGATGACCTGGAAGCCTCACATATATCTCCATATCTGGAAAAGAAATTTGCGACTTATGCTATTCTCTAAATAACAGTACGTTTATTTATAGTCGATCCAAATCAACTATTTTAGCGATTAACATCTTCTTTTTATTATCCATTATCTGTGCTTTTCTTATTAACGAAGGAACTTAACGTATCATTTTTACACAGCTCATCCATCATAGTCACATCAACGGTTCACTAATTATCTACTAAGAAAAGAAACGTCACCAGATTCTAAATCTTTCGAGTACCCCAACCAGCGTCCCAATTATTCCTAATAAATTCTATGATTGCCAATCAATAGATTAGATAGTATAAATACAACTTATCAGCATACACATTGATTAGTTATACCCTTAGTGTATTGGATTCCTTACGACCAACTCCCGATTCGAACGCGGATCCTGTGCTTTCAATAGTAGGAGCTCTACTACTATCTTCCACACCTACCCTCGTTCGTTTCAGAACTTGTTCAGAAGTCTCCAATTCACTTCTCACGATAATTTTACCACCTATACCCCAGGTTGTTTTACGAACATAGTCGTAGAAAATTTTTCACATAAAAAGATTTACCTTATGGATATCACTTATCAAGGAACATGCAACTTGGCCAACTCAAAAATTCTAGGACTATTTAGTTCCTACTGCCTACACTTTAATGGCATTTAAGCACACATATATTACAGAAATAGCAACAAAGACTAAGCACTTAACCTTTTCCCCACTGACGTCGGCTGACGGTACACACTGCGTCTTTGCAACAACATTCATTTAACCCCTTACTCGAAAAACAACTTATAATTTCTTGTAAAAATATTTCCAAAGAAAACTTTTAAGTCTCAAGCTTGAGATCAAAACCCATCAAGTGAGTCTGATTCACTCAAGCCTTGGCTCTGATACCAACTTGTAACACCCGGTTTTTAATAAAACATCTTCATTTAAATAAATATCAATTTATTCAATAATTAACATTTTGAAGATATTTAGAAATCATTTTAAACATCAATTCACCGCATGAATCCCCAATTAAGCAGCATCAGTGTGTACTCGTCATGCCTGACCGTCATTTCCACCTGTACAACCTGAAATGGTAATTTAATAGAGAAGGATAAGCACACGGCTTACTGAGTTCCAACAACTACACAGCATATCAGCTACACATACTTTACCCCTATAGGAAAATACAGCTATTTATCACACATAACCTGCTACCGCTCGCTTCTAACTCCTTTTCCTCACCAGAACACTCCTCGATAGTATATAAGTGTTTAGTATTTGTTTTGCCCAAAAATGAGGCTTGGAGCTCCTATTTATAGGCCTCTGGACCCTCTTCGCGTCGCGACGGACCCCCGGTCGCGTCGTGACCATTACGTAAGCACTTACCTCATCGCGCACCTCTCTAGAAGCCTCTGCCGGGCCTCGCGTCGCGAGCACTATTCACGTCACGTCGCGAGCACTATTCACGCCGCCGGGGATACTATTCATTTATTATTATTATTATTATTTTTTTTTTTTTGAAAAACGGTCGTTACATAAATGGATGTGAAAATGATTTCACAAAGGTTGCCAAGTTAGGGTATATCCCATCAGCAAAATAGTACCTATGCTTGTATTGTTCCTCCTTCAAAACAAATGAACATGTTGGTGCTGTACCAAGAATGGTATCATTGAATAGTGGTGATTGGTACAAGACATTTAGATTTTTGTTGCCCTGGCGACACCAAAATATGTTCTAGAAGTGGAAATAAGTTCTAGAACGAGTAGTGCTAGAACTTGCAGTATTGTCGAACAAAAGAAGTGCAGCTTCAGCAACAGTCGCGAACGTTCGACATCGTTTGATGAATCAGACGATGACGATAAGAACCGACGAGGTTCAGCCAGTATTTTGCTACGAACATACATATTAGAAGAATCGGAAGAACCCATTTCAACTTAAAATTAAATTGAAAGTAGGAAAATAAATGTGTGGCTTTTTTTGGAAGGGTAAAAAAGAGTGAATGTGGAGAGAAAGAAAGAATGGAAATGTGTGATTTTTGAAGTAGGAGAGGGGGTATTTATAGGAGTAAAAACGGTTTAAATTTCTTTAATGACTTCCAGGTTCAACCGACTTCACCAAACCGCAAGTGGTAGGGTAGTGGTGTCGGCGACCCCAGCGGTACGCGCGGGTACCAGCCCACATGTCTCCTCGAACCCGCTTCATCTATGCACCACTTTGTCCACCCTTAGGGTGAGCGGAGTAGTTCCCTCCCATCCCTCCCAACCTACACGCCACATTAGTTTTTCACTCTCCTCTCACTTCCATCTTTCACCATCTTTCCGAACCCTCCCAACTCATGATGCAACATCAGCTTTTCAATATTAAAATTAAATAAATACTACCAAAAATAAAATTAACATTTAATTTAAACAAAACACATTATATATATATATATATATATATATATATATATATATATATATATATATATATATATATATATATATATATATATATATATATATATATATATATATATATATATATATATATATATATATATATATATATATAGTTAGGTTCTTTTGAGAACCCAAAAAAACCTGAGATCTTGAGAACCGCATATAGACCACTGGATCAAAAAAATTAAAGGCTCTGATCGAAAGATGGCAGTTTTGTAATTAATCAGATTTTTAATGGTATCTTTGGTTTTTAATCACCAATCAGAAGGGTAAATCATGTATCTAAAATAATAGTCCCTACAATTAAGTCTAAATAAATTTGCATTAAAATAGGAAACATGTTGACTGATTATTCTCTCTCTCCCTCACGTCTCGATATTCTCTCACCTTCAATTACGAATTTGAAGATTTCGCCTCATTTTCTTTGGCACGGCCCGTCATCCACCAGCGATGAATCTTGCAAGCACAAACCACGTTCTCGTCTCCATTGCGGGGCTACGATCTTTTGATTCCGCTGGCCTCCGATTATTAATTGAAAGTCGATTTTACAAATTGCTGCCATTGTTGCAGGTACCTCCGAATCTCTCGTCCTCTCTTTAATCGCTGCCATCCTTAATCGATAGAATAACATGCTGTTCGGATTCAACAACTATATCGATCGGAGTCTACAATTCTATCCATCGTCTTCACAGACCAATGTTGATGTTGCAGGTTCCTCCACCACCACAAAGAATTCCGTCCGATTTCTTCTTCCTCCCTCTTCGCCATCGCCCTAATCGTCCCTTCCGATTAGTTGAACATTTTCTCGAAGTTTGCACTGGATTCAGGCATGAATCCCTTCATCCACGTTGCCTACCGTCAAATGTTTGCATTTGTCACCCTCGGCCCTTTGGCATATTTCATAGAAAGGTACACATATATTAACGCCATAGCTATGTACTATTTATGTACCTGTAATAATGTTCCATTATAGTGGTTTCTTGAATATTGGTTTTTTGTTTTGATTTCCTCTTTGTTTATCTTCGTATAGTCATAGATGTAGAATAACAAAATTTATTATGTATATAATCGATAGTGCTTAATTGGATCCAACTCCCGGCTAAAGTGATCCCACAAAAAAAGTAAACAAAAATGATTACTGAAATTTAATAAATTGGGCAAACTTGTCATGAGAACGAGTTAAAAACAAAGATGTTCATCGAAACCCTTATTTTCGTTGATTTTATCGATTCTGAGCTGGAAGAAGTTTGGATTTGACTTTGAATTGCCATAGCTTCGTATGCTTGTTGCTAAAGCCGCCTTGTTTGATTGCTTAGGTTTTACAATATTTAATCCTGATAACGGCGGAGATTATGATGCCAAAAATCTACGTGTTAAGATAGTTCTTTTGTTTGTAAAAGAAGTTCTGCTTACATGTGCACATATGCACTTATATGTGTACATATGCACATATTCACTTATATGTACACATATAAGTGCATATGTGCACATGTGCATATGTACATATATAAGTGCATATGTGTATATGTACACATATAAGTGCATATGTGATATGTGCACATGTGCATATGTGTACATATTCACATGTGTATTTCCATATGTGCGTATTTGTGCGTATTTGTATATATGCATACATGCAAATATGCATACATATATGTGCATATGTCTGAGTTATAACATTGTACTTATGGATTTCTTTTTCTATTTGTTTGTGTACATGTATGCGTATTTGCATATATGCATACATATGTGTGCATATGTGTATATGCATGTGCATATGTGCACCTGCTTACATATATGTGCATATACGTGCATATGTGTGAATGCATGTGTATATATGCACATATGTGCATATATCTGTTCAAATGTGAGTATACATGCAAAAACGTATATGCATTTGTGTATTAAACGTATGTGCACATATGCATATGTATATCAGTTTTTTTCATGTACACATGTATGCATATTTGCATATATACATAAATAGATGTGCATTTGTTCATATGCGTATATGCATGTATATATTTATTTTAATATTTTTAATATACATATATATTAATTTTTATTAATGTTATTACAGATTTTGTAGAATTTATCGAGCAAATTGAAGAAATAAAAATTGAAAATTTGAGAAATGAATATATCATGAATTTTCGTTGTATTTTTTTATATTTTTTGTATGTAATGTTCATTATTTCTAATAAATTTGTATGTATCATTCAAATGGTGTATATTGTTGTACTTTTTAAATTTTATGTATGTATTGTTCAAAACGATTGTATATTATTGTTTATAATAAAATGCATTGTTCATTTTTTACATTTAGATATTAAGAATATAAATATGTATATATGAATTGTGAAAATATGCATATATGCATCTGCGAATATGCATTATACACATGCAAATACACTAATATGTTTTTATAATTTCGAAAATTGGTTTATTTAAAAAAAATTCAGAATTTTTATTTTTTTCTAATTTCGGAAAAAATTATTTTAAAAAAAACGAAAATCTTATAAAATTTTTACGAAAACAAAAATTTGATTTTTTTTTTAATTTGAAAATTCAAATCTAATAGCCTTGATTTTAGGAGTTGTTAGTGTTGTTGCTTAAAATAAAAAAAATCAGAATTAAATGTGAATTGTAAAATGACAATTGTGCCCTTTTGTGATCTGACCAATCAAGAAGAGTTCTCAAGATCTCATGGTTTTTTAGGTTCTCACAAGAACTCAACCCTATATATATATATATATATATATATATATATATATATATATATATATATATATATATATATATATATATATATATATATATATATATATATATATATATATATATATATATATATATATATATATATATATATATATATAGGTTCATATGTAAACAACAAGTATTGTGTGATTGTAGGACCAATTCTGAACCAATCATTTGATGGGGCAATTTAGGAATTTTGTTAATTAAAATTAATTATCGTCACATTATTCGCCCCTCGAAACCCAATCATCTTCCACAGATGAGGGATAATGCGGTTACATTTTAACCGTCAAGTTTTGGCAGTAATTAATAGAAGAGCTTTCCACAATGTTCGTTCATTTGAGATCGTTCCTGCAGAAGTTATTCCACAAGATTCTCCAGCGTACATGGAGAAAAGCCACCAACAAAATATGCTAAATTAAGAACAGAGTCACTCAAAAGTGAATTTGGAAATGAATAGTGGTAAGTGCAAGACCTCCTGTGTCTATTTCTGTCATTCCAGATTCATCCCCTCTCCGTATGTAATATAGAGGCCGTCTTGGTGTTATCGCTGCAATATTAAAGCTATGCGAAAAAAAACAAAGATGGATTCCAGATTTATCAAGGTTATCGCATCAAAACATGGCAAATAATGTATTTTATTTCATTCGTTACGTCAATGTCCGACTTAAAAACTGTAGAGAATCAAAATATGTGTGATAATATATTAAATTGGTTTTGGATCAAATTAATATATTTTTATGACTCATCAAAACTAGTTGGGCCAGTTTGCTAGTCTTCTTGACACGTTGTCATCTTTTATTACTTTATCTTTGCAAATGACAAGTATAGTAGCCATTGTTACAATATTATGAAAATCATGATTCAGTTTTTTTTATAGAGTTATTACTTATTAGTAGGTTGTAAACACATGCAATGCATTTTAAACGACATTTAAACCATTGCCATGTTTTTAATGAATTTTAAATTTCTTAATGATTAGACGATAAATTATAATAAGATATTAATTTAGTTATATATTTTTAGATACTAGCTTGCCCCCTCAACAACATATCCATTGCTGAATTAATTTGAAAATACAAAGCACCCACATTGCCACCGTTAGTTCCCATTCTATTCACGTTCTAATTGAAGGTTCTTTTCCTTCTACAACATACCCACTGCTGTATTAATTCAAGAAACTACAATCTAAGCCTGATATTTTAAGCCTTCATATCAATAAAACAGTTAAAGATCTCCATCGAAGTTGATTCTCGAAGAATGTAATTGATGTTAAACTTAGTATGTGGTATTCTCTAAGAATGGAATGCGAAATTGAAACCGATCTTGAAGAATGGAATGCAGATAATACAAATTCTTGAATAAAAAACATCATGAAGTAGATTCTTGAAAAATGGATGAAGAATGAAATAAAAAACAATGTAAGACTGAAGATCAAAAGATCAGAACCACCGTGGGATCCGTCATTACTGGGTCTAAGAGTTTGTGGACAACACACCAAGACCACTTGTTGCAGGGGAAAAACCGTTGTATTCTTTGAGAATGGTATTATTCTTTGAAAATGATAGTATTCTTTTGAGAATGGTGGTGTATTTTATATAAATATTCTTTCAGAATTTACATTGTTATGCTAAAAATGAAGTTATTTTATGAGAATGGCAGTGTGTTACCCCAAGAATAAAGTGTATTCTTTGAGAATTATAAATTATGTGACAATCTGCGTTTTTGTGTGCAGTTATTATTTCTATGTGCAGTTATTCATCAAGTAATACAGTTATAAAATTTATATAATAAGAAAAATACATATTAAATATAAATCCCACAAAATTAGGAGATAAATAGGGGATTTTATTTTTTAAATATTTACTAATAGACTAAAATACCCTTTATAAGGGTTTAAATGTAAAATCTGATTAATTAATTGTTATAAATTTACAAGTAGGCCCTTGAATCTAACACCATTGACCATTTCGATCGGACGTTCCACATTTGTTCCTACATTCACACAATAATTGTTGTTTGTATTTGATCCGAACTATATATATATATATATATATATATATATATATATATATATATATATATATATATATATATATATATATATATATATATATATATATATATATATATATATATATATATATATATATATATATATATATATATATATATATATATATATATATATATATATAGAGAGAGAGAGAGAGAGAGAATTAGGATCCGGTTAGGACTCAAATTTCGGTAATGACTGTGAGGACAAATCTGAACCTCTAATTTTGAAAAATAGGTGGCTAAGATTTATTGTGAAAAAATTGACACATTTTAAAAGTTTGGGGGTTAGTTGTCTAAAAATTAAAACTAGTATGTGGATAAGACAAATTAAGAAGGGTAATATAGTAATATGATCGAGTACCCCACCCCCATTATGACACTTGTCACAATCTCGTTTGTTGAGTTTTTTTTATTCCACCAACTTTGTTTTTGGGCCATAATTTTTTTTTCTTTGTAAAAAAAATCTAAAAAAACCAAAGTTCTTAAAATTTAATTCTCTACAAAACAAGCACCATCATGAAAATTTGAAAAAAAAATATTTTTTATTTTTTATTTTTTATTTATATAAAAATCAAAAATTAAAAAAATTCTCCAAAAATTATGAAAATTTAAGGGATCATTGTAAATATTATATTAGTAAGTTTGCAAAAAGAATTTTTTGAAAAAAACGTTTTTTTAAGTGTTCATTTTTATATTTTTAAGTAAAAAACTTATCAAAATAGCTAAAAAAAATATACATGATCCAAAAATATTAAAACCAAAATATGTTTTATGATCCAAAACTTATGATCCAAGATTCAAAATTCATAATGATCAAGATCCAAAACTCGTTATGATCCAAAACGAGTTAATAAAAACATATGAGTTTTAAAAAAATAAAAAAAAAATAACTGAAAAAAACAAAAAAGAAAAAAAACTAAAATAAAAACTAAAATAAAAACAAAAAAACTGAAAAAAAAAATCTAAAAATAATATTAAGAAAAATAATAAAACGAAAAAAATATAAAAATAAATAAAAATAAAGAACCCAACTAAATTATATTGTACCGACGTGAGTAACATGTGATTATATCCTCGAGTCCGTAATACGTTCCACGGACGAGCGTCGCGTGCGATTACGTCAAATCCAATATATATATATATATATATATATATATATATATATATATATATATATATATATATATATATATATATATATATATATATATATATATATATACTTAGGATCTTTTGAGAACCAAGTTCACCCCGAGAACTCCCAAACCGATATTTTTTTCAAAAAACCGACCACATAGGCCTCAAAATGGGCCCGGGCGCTGAAAAAAATTTCCGAGAAAACGACCTTTTTTTTTGAAAAAAATTTGCACCTGTGCAAAAAATATTTTTGCACGTGTGCAAACTTTTTTATACGTATACTTTTTTTCAAGTTTTTTTATGGATTTCTTTCTAACATATATTTAAGGCATTCTGTAAAAAAAATTGGAAAAAAAGTGTATGTATAAAAAAAGTTTGCAAATGCGCAAATTTTTTTTTGTTTGCACATGTGTAAATCTTTTTCAAAATAAAAGTCGTTTTTTTTCGAAATTTTTTTTCGAAAATGCTTAAATATGTGCGTTTTAGAGGCCTAAGTGGTCGGTTTTTTTGAAAAAAATATCGGTTTGGGAGTTCTCGGGGGACTTGTGGTTCTCAAAAGATCCTAACATTATATATATATATATATATATATATATATATATATATATATATATATATATATATATATATATATATATATATATATATATATGTATATATATATATATATATATATATATATATATATATATATATATATATATATATATATATATATATATATAGAGAGAGTTAGGATCTTTTAAATACATTTGATAAATATTGTGTGAATGTAGGACCAATTTTGGACCATTAGATTGAAAAAATGAGTGGTTGTGATCATGATGACATTTTTGTAAATAAAACAAAATAATAATTATTTTTTTAAAAGGAACGGATGTATAAGGGTATTTAGGTAAAACTGTGATTCCTATAACTAATGAAATGATACGTTACAACAACGCTAGAGATTGATTGGTGTGTGCGTTATCTTCTTTCTTCCTCTTTCTACGAACACGCAAAATCCCCAATTTTGTTTTTCCGTTTTCTGTTCAATCGATGCGCACACACTAGAAAATCGATTGCTGTGTGCGTTTTCCATTCGAGTGTATTCTCAGAGAATGGATGATAGCATTCTTTAAGTTTTTTTAGATGCATTCTCAGGGAATGGGTGAAATTTTAATTACAGAACATGCGTATTAGCTAATACAAAGACTCAATTTTCCGAGAATACTCAGTTTTCAAATCAACAGCATGACTACTACTGATGATATTCTCCGAGAATTTTACATTTCTAACATTCAATTGCAACATTCTCAGAGAATATGTGTAAATCGGTATTAGTATTTGTGGAAGTCGGTAAGCATAAATGTAGAAAACACATTCTCGGAGAATGGGTATACAAAGAATGACTCCCATTCTCAAAAAAATGGAGTACACAAAGATTATGCAAACAGTTACGTTCAACTGGGTGTGACTCTCATTCTCAAAGAATGAGTCATAAAATACACTCAAATTCTCAAAGAATACAAAGAAGATGTGAACTATTCTCAGACAATACACTTTATTTTGGTTTATAATTCTCCAGGAGAAGGAAGATGTGAACTATTCTCAGAGAATCCCATTTTTTCCAAACAAATCGACATCCCGATTTTACTCCACCTTCGTCTCTCATACCAGATCGAGGTGTGCGTGTGCGTGTTTGCGATTGCATATAATTTTTGAATTCCGATCGTACTTACCTTCTGTCATTTTATCCAATGGATTTGTGTTTAATCTCTCTCCTCATCGATTTTTTTACGAATAGTAGCTGAACGCAGAAGAAAAAAAAGGCGGAGATCAATTACGAAGATCCGCCGCCTCCGCCTCCATCACCGACCACCGTCGATCTCCGCTTCCTCCGCCTCCATCAGTTCCGAACTCCGCTTCCTCCGCCTCCGCTTCCTCCGCCTCCATCAATGTTTGATTTTGGAGATGTGATTTTGAGTTAGGGCACGCTCGAAGATTTGTTACCGTATTTCAAAATTTCATGCCTCGTTAAATTACCGATCGTAACCTTGAAGAATGAAGGAACGTGATTAAGACCTACGATCGCACAATAGTTAGGATCCGCATTTGAACATATATATATATATATATATATATATATATATATATATATATATATATATATATATATATATATATATATATATATATATATATATATATATATATATATATATATATATATATATATATATATATATATATATATATATATATATGTTAGTGTATAGTATTATTTGTACATTTAGTTGTAGCCCACTTAGATCATAGCCCATTGCTCTAGCCCAATCAGCTACTTGTTGTATATATTTGTATCGTGATTTGCTTTGTGGTTAATCAAGGAATTATTCCTCAATATGGTATCAGAGCCATCTTGCTCTCTTTCTCCAGAAATCTCTCCTTAATTCCCTCCCTTTCCTATCTCTACCATCTTCCCTCTCACGGTGCAACCCTAGCCGTCGCACCTCTCTCCTCTCCTCCTCCTCAACCATGGCCGATGTTAGGCAAAATCAGCCCACACCATACAAAGCTTTCTCTGTTGCAAACATCAAAGCTCATATCCCCGTTCTTCTCGACCTGGAACGACACAACTACGATATTTGGCGTGAATTCTTCATCACCCACTGTGAAGCCTATGACACCTTAGATCACATCGATGCAACATATGACAATAACCCCAGGCCTACGGATCCCGAATGGAAGAAGGTTGATGCAACGGTAAAGACATGGTTGTATATGACTCTCTCCTAAAATCTCATCAACATGGTCCTTAAAACTAATGTTTCCGCCCGGCAACTATGGCTCAACATCGAAAAACTGTTTCGGGACAACAAAGACTCTCGCATTATACAACTTGACAGCGAAATCCGATCCATAACCATTGGAGATCTTTCGGTTCAAGCCTACTGCACCAAGATCCAGAACATTGCAGACCTTCTCGAAAATTTGGATGCCAACTCCAAAATATCCGACAAACACCTCGTCATCTACACGATCAACAGTCTTTCCCCTCGATTTGACAACATTGCCACCATTCTCCGTCACTGCAACCCATTTCCCACGTTCTCGGAAACGCGGTCAATCCTCGCATTGGAAGAACCCCGCTTCAACAATCCTTGGTTCACCTCTACTACCCCGCATTCCGATAACCCATCTTCTCCCACAATCCTTCATACCGACAACACTAACCGGAGGAATGATCGCCGGACCAAGCAGCAGAATGACCTCCGGCAACCCAACCGGATAGATCGGCAGCAGCAACCATCCAACGGAAGGCCACAGCAACAGCGTCCCTCCTCTCCTTCCCCTTCGGTACCTGCTATGCCCCAGCACTATGGCTGGGTCTACTTTAGGCCTCACAATCCAGCGGTGCCACCTCCTCCTTGGGCTCCCTCACACACCCGCGCTCCATGGCCCACGAACAGCATGCAGTCCACCAGCATCCTCGGCCCACCTCCTCAACGTCCACAGGCCCACGCCACTGCAGCCGCTGTAGACCCGCCCGCTGCCTCCATACCACTGACCAGTGTGCCACCACCTTGGGATTGGTTAGGGTCTCAACAACTAACCACTCTCCCACACATGTTCTCCTCCATGTCTTTACAAGAACCGGCCTCCAATGAGTGGATAATGGACACGCGCGCCACCGACCACGTTCATGCGAACGAAGGTATACTCGACTCCGTTAGTCATAATAAATATTCTTATTCTATTTTAGTTGGTAACGGGTCCTCTATTCCTGTAACTAAGTCCGGGCTTTCACGCTTTCCCGTTAAAACCCCATATCGCCCTCTTTATCTCCACAATGTCCTCATCACACCAAAAATAATTAAAAACTTCATTTCGGTCCGTAAGTTTACCCGTCAAAACAAATGCTCTATTGAATTTGATGAATTCGGTTTTACTCTCTACGATTACAGGACAAAACAACCCTTGATCCGATGTGACAGTGATAGCCTGCTTTACCCGGTTCTCCCTCCAACACCTCAGGTCCACTTATTGGCAAGTCCCTCCGTTTCGCACCAACGTCTTGGTTATCCCGGCAATAAAATTCTCCAGTCTTTAATTTCGAATAAATTTCTTTCATGTAACAAAAATAATGTTGATGTTATTTGCCATTCTTGTCAACTTGGTAAACATGTTAAGCTTCCATTTGATTTATCGTCTACTTGTGTTTCAAACATGTTTGATATTGTTCACTCCGATGTATAGACCTCACCCGTCATGAGTATTAGTGGCATGCGTTACTATGTCATTTTCTTGGATCACTACACTCACTACCTTTGGGTGTTTCCACTTAAACAAAAATCTGATGTTTTCTCCAAATTTGTTCTCTTTTCCACATATATCAAAACCCAATTTGACAAAACCATTAAAGCACTTCAATGCGATAATGGCACGGAATACAATAACAAAGAATTTCATGACCATTTTGCCACAAATGGCATCCAATTTCGTTTCTCGTGTCCTCATACATCCCAACAAAACGGTAAATTCGAACGCCGCATGCTCCGTACCATCAACAACTCCGTCCGCTCTCTTCTTTTTCAAGCACATATGCCCCCGACTTATTGGGTTGAAGCCCTTCACATGGCCACACACCTTCTAAATATTCTCCCTTCTACGACCATCGAAAATGAAACCCCACACTACCGCCTCTTCAAAACCCACCCCACATATAACCATCTCCGTATTTTTGGGACTTTATGCTTTCCTCATCTTCCAACCCAACACAAACTCGCCCCACGCACCACTCCATGCGTTTTTTTGGGCTATCCTTCCAATCACCATGGCTATCGATGTCTTGAAATCTCCACCCGCAAAATCATCATCTCTAGACACGTCACGTTTGACGAATCCACATTCCCATTCAAATCCGTCACACCCAACGAAAACCCACCATATGATTTTCTAGATGACATCCGACCAAACAATATCCGATCCCATCCCCCTTCGGACCAAACAAACGACCCCACCCCTACACCTTCAAACACCGACGCCACCCCGACTCCTCAAACCGAACCCACCCCCACCACTTCCGAACACACATCAGCTCACTCTTCTCCCTCCTCGGACCCGTCTCCTCCTTCGGTCCCTCCTAACCCCACTCATCCGATGACCACCCCGCTCCCGTGCCAGGGTCGTTAAACCCATTCAACATCCCAATCTCCATGTCACCAACCTTTCACCCATTCCCAGGTCCCACTTACAGGAATTATAGGACCCGAACTGGCTAAAAGCTATGAATGATGAATATAATGCTCTTATGACTAACGGTACATGGCAGCCTGTCCCGCGACCCTCTTGGGTCAACATTGTGCGATCCATGTGGCTCTTTTGCCACAAGTTTCATGCAGATGGCACTCTATCTCGTTACAAAGCGAGACTGGTTGCTAATGGTCGAAGTCAACAACAAGGGGTAGATTGTGATGAGAGATTTAGTCCAGTTGTCAAACCGGCTACCTTCCGCACTGTTCTCAACATAGCCGTCTCTCGACAATGGCCAATTCATCAGCTTGATGTCAAAAACGCCTTCCTGCACGGTCATCTTCAAGAAACTATTTACATGCATCAACCACCCGGCTTCCACGATGCACAGTTTCCCGACCATGTTTGCCTCCTACAGAAGTCTTTATACGGTCTTAAACAAGCACCACGGGCGTGGTACCATCGGTTCGCCCAACATGTCACTACTATCGGTTTTAGAAAGAGCCGAACCGACACCTCCCTCTTCATTCTCCACACCCCTACCGCAACGGCCTATCTTCTCCTATATGTTGACGACATCGTCCTCACGGCTTCTACCACCACTCTTCTCCGACACATCATCCAACAACTCAGCCATGAATTCGCAATGACTGACCTCGGTGCACTGAATTACTTTCTGGGTATCTCTGCTACTCGATCCTCCACCGGCTTATTTCTCTCTTAGCAGAAATACGCCACGAAAATACTCGAGCATGCCAAAATGTTAAACTGCAACCCTTGTCGTACACCCGCTGAACCGGTTCATACACTTGATTCCACGGGCTACCCAGTCGCCGAGCCCTCGCCCTCCCTTTATCGAAGCCTCACTGGTGCTCTTCAATACCTCACATTCACCCGGCCCGATATTGCGTTTGCGGTTCAACAAATCTTTCTTCACATGCATGATCCGCAGGAACAACATCTTCATGCACTCAAGCGTATCATACACTACATACGGGGCACTATCGATCATGGCTTACACATTCATGCTTCCCCAACATCGGACTTAGTGGCTTACTCCGATGCTGATTATGCGGGATGTCCCACTACACGTCGTTCTACTTCAGGTTATTGTGTCTTTCTCAGAGACAATCTCTTATCTTGGTCATCAAAACGTCAAACTTTTGTCTCCCGATCAAGTGCGGAAGCTGAATACCGAGGTGTCGCAAACGCGGTGGCTGAAACAACTTGGATCCGCAATCTTTTATGCGAATTACACTACACTACCAACAAAGAGACCATCGTTTATTGTGACAACTTCAGTGCAGTATACATGTCAGCAAACCCGATACATCACCAACGCACGAAACACATTGAAATTGATATCCATTTTGTTCGTGATCAGGTAGCTCGGGGACAAATTCGTGTTCTTCATGTTCCCTCAAGTGCTCAATATGCTGACATATTCACAAAAGGGCTCTCCACCTCTTTGTTCACTGATTTTCGGTCCAGTTTGAACGTTCGACCTCCTCTCCCGTTAAAACTGTGGGGGGATGTTAGTGTATAGTGTTATTTGTACATTTAGTTGTAGCCCACTTAGATCCTAGCCCATTGCTCTAGCCCAATCGGCTACTTGTTGTATATATTTGTATCGTGATTTTCTTTGTGGTTAATCAAGGAATTATTCCTCAATAATATATATATATATATATATATATATATATATATATATATATATATATATATATATATATATATATATATATATATATATATATATCAATGGAGGGAATAATTGTATATCATCATGAGATTGCCGAAATCACAATCACAACCCTAGAAATCGCAATAGCGATCATGTCTCACACATCCTCATCCGTGATACCCGTTCCTCCCAGGCCACTAACGCCTGAACATGATCTCGAACCATTCCCTCCTCATTTGGTTATCACCATGTTGAAGATATATAGGGGAGTAGATTATAACTAATTCATAGTGCAAACCAGTGTTGCAGAAATCGGTCTTGGAGGCCGATTAATTGGCGATTAATCGCTTAGCAGTCTTCAACCAATTACGATTAGGTCTAATCGGTCAGCTCTGCGGTTTGCTGCAAAAATCGGCATTGGCGGCCGATTAATCGGTCTTGGCAGTCATTTTGTATTTTTTTAAAATTTTTAATTTATTTTTTATTTTTTTATTTTGAAATGATGTAACACCCGGCTTTTTAAACAAAAATACCCCTGAAAAATTTTTCATTTAAAACACAGGTTTCAATACATAAAACCATAACAAGGGGTACATTTTAATAAATACGGGTACAAGTGTATCAAGGAGAGTATAAAAATACCATAACTCCTTTAAAGCCGGGCTGCTACTGACAGCATCTACGAGTCCTACTTCACGAGTCACGGACCCTATCTTGTCCCCTATCAGTATCATGCTAACCTGCAGGGACAGTAACAAACGGTGTGAGCTACAAAGCTCAGTGAATAATCAAATCTGCAGATAACACGTATCAAATCACAATCATATAACTGTCTGGATATCGAATCCAAACTCCTAGCCTTACTGGCTGACCAAGTATCTCTTAGGATTTCACATCCTAAATTATAGTCTTACAGACTATAGCATGATAACCTGCAATTATCAAACCACGTCAGTTATTTGCACATATAACCATATACAACTATTTCTGTCCCATCTCTCTCAGTCACATCGGACTGCACCGTATATCATGGCTATTTAAGCTGCACACTGTATCATATATCATGGCTAACAGCCGCAACCTGTCATAGCTATATAAGCTGCACCAAAACATTATCAATATACAATTCATAGCCCGTAGGCTGTACCAGCTGGGTTTAATAACCCGATATCATAGTAAAAAAGACCGCACCAAATACCTGTAACAAAATCATAGCCATACAGGCTGCACCAAATATCCTAGCCCGAAGGCCACATCGGAGACATAGCCCGAAGGCCGCACCGGAGTCATAGCCAACAAGGCCGCATCGGAGACATAGCCAACAAGGCCGCACCGGAGTCATAGCCAACAGGCCGTATCAAATCATAGCCCGAAGGCTGCATCGGAGACATAGCCCGAAGGCCGCACCGGAGTCATAGCCTACAGGCCGCATCAAATCATAGCCCGAAGGCCGCATCGGAGACATAGCCCGAAGGCCGCACCGGTTGGATATGCAATCCAGAAATCATTGCCCGTAGGCCGTACCCGTTGGATATAAAATCCAGAATTAGTTGAGGCTCACGGATTAGCCGCTATTGCCTAGACTCACGGTTCCGTTCTTGTCATCGCAATGACTCACGGCTTATCCGGTCTTGTCTCTTCAAACGTATATTGGAACTATCAATTTCGTCCCACAACCAGTTTCAACCTGTAACAACTCAATCATCATATATCACATATGGTATCAGTGAGATTACTCACCTGGATGCTAGCTGCATCAAATTCCCGGTTGTTTCTTGCCTTCCGATACGATCCGTAGAATTTTGTCCCGTACCTATAATTTAATCATTTTCAACATGATTATCGGTTAATACCCATTTCAACTAACTCTAATACATTAGAGTTCAATAAAACATTGTTATAAACAATGCCTAGTTAATAAACTTTCCGTTTACTAACTTTATATGAATTTTACTATTCACCGGGACATTCGGATCGGTCTACAGTGCCCCCGAGGGGTCGGAAACTCAATCTAAAAATTTTCCCAAACTTTTCAGACCATAACGAGCCTATGGTCCAAATTTGAGCTTAATCGGACAAGCAACGCAAAAGTTAGCGTTTCAAAGTTCCTGCCTGAGGGCGCACCCCGCCCAGACAAGGGCGCACTGCGCCTTGGGCGCACCCCGCCAGTGGTTTGGGCGCACCGCGCCTATCGCGCAGGTACCTCCTGTCCAGCCGCGATTTATGCACTGTAGCAAGCAGTTTTGGTCCATTAAGTCCTTAATCAGGTCCTTAATCGATTGGGGTTTGTTCTAGGACTAAAACCTTATACTTTAACAAGGTTTTCAACCATCTAAAACAACCAAATCAATCAAAATGAAGAATTAGGGTTCTTAGTTTTAACAACCCCAAACTTCAAAATCATCACTAATAACAACCTACTTCCATTTTCTTGAGTTAAGTCCTTTCTAGCATGACTTAATGGAAGTATAACATCCATTTAAACACATAATTACAACTGAAATGTACAAATTTCAGTTTCTATAAAACCAAACCGAAAATACCTCAAGAACTTGGTTAAAACTAACCTTAATTGCTTGGAAATCATCCATTCCAACAATTGTTCCTAGTTCTTGCTTCAATTTCATGATCTCCTGCAGAAATCGCACACTCCTTGCTCCTCCCGTTGCTGCACAATGAGCTAGTCAAAGAGAGAGTCAACTCTCTTGTATTTATACTCCAAAAATTTACATTTTTGGTCCTAAAGTTCCATTTCTTGAACTTTGACCACAAAAATCAAGTTTTATTACAATAAAACTTCCATTTCTTACATTTTGGCCACAACCAACAATATTTTTACATAATTGGTCGTTGACTTGGTCAAATGACCAAAATACCCTTTTTCGGTAACACGACCAAAAATCCGTTTTTATAACATTTTAAGTCCAAAACTCAAAATATTATTTCAAACCAAATACTTTTCTGTCCAAAAGACCATTTTACCCTTCCAAGGTAAAATGACCAATTTACCCTTTTATACAATTATAAAAAGAGTATCTTGGCGTTACAAATTCTCCCCTCCTTCAAAAGATTTCGTCCCCGAAATCATACTATCAAGCGAGGGTATTTCTTTCTCGTTACAATTCCGGTTTCTCATATCATATGGAAATCTTCATGGTTTTGCTACAGCTCTTTAACCATACCAAACTTCGTATTTCGTGGTCATATCACCACGGGCATGTCACTCATCCGGTTGTCCCGGGCTCTATAATCACTTATCTTCCTCATTTCACATGAGGGATTCGTTAACATGTATCACTCTATGTTCTCAAAACCATGAGACCCATAGAAAACTTTACAATCATCTTGAAGTTCATCAAGGATATTCAATCAGTACACCGCAATTCTTGCGTTTGGGATATACGGAAAGGTCCGATCAACAAGGACTCAACTTTCCTTTTTGTCCCACATCAATTTCTAGTCCTTCCGGAGGGTCATTTTGAGTTCCACTATCTTCCCTTACTTGGGGTTTCAATGGTTTTACTCGACAATCCGCATACTACTCTTGTCGATCTTGGTCTATTTCCAAGCTTTCTCGACCTTGCCAAATCTTTTCTTCTGTTTGAGATACAATCTCAAGTGTAGTCAACAACTTCTCCTCAACTTCTGTCTAGCAAATCAGCGTGCAACACGGTTGTCTATACAATACTTCCTACGAGTCAATAAAATACTAGTATAATACCTATACTTATCTACAACTTCTACCAAGGATAGACGGTCGTCTAGTTTCCGCTAGGGTCTGTTATGTCGATTTCAGGCATAATTCCTAAGGTCTGCATCATTATCCTACCTCATCAATCCATCTGGGATTCGCACACAGTACTTACTAGTACTTTTGAACTAATAATTCTAAGAATTAATGCCAAATTCAAAGAATAATTCTGTTATCTCTGTTCGATACAATTCACGCCGATAACTCACGTCAACAATTTTCTTTATCTTTGTAGTTTTTCACTACTTTCCACTCTTAATTTCTTCTTTGGTCAGTATAATTCTACACTGATTTCATCAACCAAACTGCAATCACCCATATGGTGTCATACCCACGCGGTACTTGCAAAGACTTTACTACAAAGTCTATGATATTTTTCGTCCCATTTAATATTTGGGACCAACAGTCCACATACTTCTAATGATTTGACTGTAGTTACACACAAGTCAAACATTTTTCACTTGTCTTTCTTCAGCCCCGGCCACCAACACATAGGTTTCATCGACCTATATAGTTTGGTATTGCCCCGGGTATGCTGCATATCTGATACAAAACACATCTTTTCAAGATGATTTTCATGTTTCGTTTGACTTTGGAATTCACATTCACAACCTCCACGGGTGTTAAATCACTGTGATATTCCAACTAACTTCCGCTACTATTCAATCATTCATTCACTTTTCACGTTTTCAGACTTGCACACATCTTTCTGTGCTACCCGAATCAACTCAGGTAATCAATTTGCCACGTTCATACACGTGGATGTAACCTACAAAGGTTACTCTTTCTAATTCAAGGCATCTGTAACCACATACGCCTTTCTGAGATGGTACAAGATTTCATACCCGAAATCTCTAAGTAACCCATCTATCTTTGCTATCTCATCTTCAGCTTCTTTTGATCAATTAAGTATTTCAACTTTTATGATCTCATCGCAATAAGCTTTACACCATACAAGTAGTGTTTCCAAAGCTTAAATGCCACGTTCATAATTGCTACCGCAATATCATGCATCCACAGTTAACATTGAATACATTTGAACGATCCAATCTATCTTCTCTACTTAGCATCATTGCTAATGTTAGAGGTTCACACAAGGTTTATTCTAAACCTTTACAACATATCTGTGGTCTTTCTACCACTCAGATTTTACACTTTTCTTGGTCAACTTTAGTCAGCTAACCAGCAATCAAGGAGCAGTTTTCTACAACTCTCCTATAGTAACCCGCCAAGTCCAAGGAACTACAATTTCAGTCGGATTCCTCAGGCGGTTCCAGTTTTACCACATCATCTATCCCACTGGATTTATTTCATCATCTTTGGCAGTATTATCATGCCCAAGGAGTTGAAACTTCTTTTAGCCAAATTTTTTTTATACTTGGAGAATTTAACATATCACTTAACTCAGTGAAGTAACTCCAGTATCTGGTACAATGTACCTCATATTCAATCTGGTTTCGAGAATATCATATTCTCAGTAGTCAATGTACATACACATTAACTTATCTTTCTTCTTTTCAAACAGATAGGGCTCTATCTGATGACACCTACAGTCATATGAGATCCCAATTTAAAAACAATTTCTTCCAATTGTTTTACTACTCTGCCATCTCTGCAGAGGCCAATCAACACAGAGCCTAGATAACAGGAACGGCTCCCAATACCAGCTTAATCATAAGCTCTTCTTGCCAATCTGGCAGAAATCATGGAAGTTCTTTTCAAAAGAATCATCCGAATATTATTTAAAGTAGTACACTACTTTCACCATTTTATTAAACTTGGCCCATACCACGTATGCCAACTACAACATCATTCCTTTACTAACTCTTTTCCGAGTTTAAGCAAAGAAGCTAACCAGTATTCTCAACAACGGTCATTTACCATGGATTTTCATCCGCTCATTTCTGCTTTCTGACCAATCATGTTCATATTTCTACAATTCATGTTAGCATAATTCATTGCTAACCAATTCATAAGCACAATTGCTTCAGATTCACTGGTAGTCATCGGCTTCAGATTCATAGGGAAAAGGGTCCCGTAAATCCTAGGCAGACTACTTTCCAGGTGTTCAATATCTTGAACATACTTGCTATCTACAATAGCTATTTCAAATATTTCATCCAAAATCATTGATGAAAAATTCAAACAAGACATCAAGTCATCGATCCAAAGCATAACTTCATGGATCAAATATAACATACACGAGTTATATTCAGAACAATGACATATGCGACTATATCAGT
Organism: Cichorium intybus; assembly: GCA_023525715.1. Taxonomy (NCBI): domain Eukaryota; kingdom Viridiplantae; phylum Streptophyta; class Magnoliopsida; order Asterales; family Asteraceae; genus Cichorium; species Cichorium intybus. Next base: position 65,709,442 of record CM042015.1, on the reverse strand, counting down.
CTCCTCACGAGCTTCTTCCACAATCTACTGGGATGCTCATGGTACCATGGGTCCTTTTCGACCATTCATTCCTTCTGTCTTTCCTGGGTTCATCACCCGTTACTCCACATTTCGCATGTGAATATTTCATATAGAAGTGATCTATAGTTCCACGCTGGAACCACTTCCGTCCCATACAACAAGCTCGAGCAATCTGCTCCTATCATCTGCAATTTCAGCATGTCAACAGTAGAGTCTCAACTCTACAATCTTCCTTAGTGCCTTTCCTGCACTGATCACTATACATAGTGGTTCTGTTTTGGTCCTTTCCCTATAAGGTTGGACCCAAATTTGTGACAACTTCTTCTGAGAAGTCCACTTTATTTTCTACTTTTCTTGTAGTCTCAACTACTGTTCTTTCACCTTGATATCAACTAAGGTGAGCAACCGATTTTTTTTTTATCTGACCACATCAGCTAACATTGCTCGTCATGTGGATTTTTCCGCTACTTGTCTCGTTGCCCCTCGTTCGATGGAGTCTTGAGAAAAGGCTGATCCGCCTCGTACAGTTACACGCACTAAATTTCTCCCAGAAATATCCGCTGCTCATACTTCTTATACGTTAGAAGTCAGCAATAGTTAGGTCATATATGTATAATAACAACTATATACACCTAACAGTTCATCATATCTACTGTTTCAGGGTTTAAGTCCAGGAATCTACTCTATAGACACCTAGTTCACTTAAACCTCGGCTCTGATACCAACTTGTAACACCCGACTTTTTAAACAAAAATACCCCTGAAAAATTTTTCATTTAAAACACAGGTTTCAATACATAAAACCATAACAAGGGGTACATTTTAATAAATACGGGTACAAGTGTATCAAGGAGAGTATAAAAATACCATAACTCCTTTAAAGCCGGGCTGCTACTGACAGCATCTACGAGTCCTACTTCACGAGTCACGGACCCTATCTTGTCCCCTATCAGTATCATGCTAACCTGCAGGGACAGTAACAAACGGTGTGAGCTACAAAGCTCAGTGAATAATCAAATCTGCAGATAACACGTATCAAATCACAATCATATAACTGTCTGGATATCGAATCCAAACTCCTAGCCTTACTGGCTGACCAAGTATCTCTTAGGATTTCACATCCTAAATTATAGTCTTACAGACTATAGCATGATAACCTGCAATTATCAAACCACGTCAGTTATTTGCACATATAACCATATACAACTATTTCTGTCCCATCTCTCTCAGTCACATCGGACTGCACCGTATATCATGGCTATTTAAGCCGCACACTATATCATATATCATGGCTAACAGCCGCAACCTGTCATAGCTATATAAGCTGCACCAAAACATTATCAATATACAATTCATAGCCCGTAGGCTGTACCAGCTGGGTTTAATAACCCGATATCATAGTCAAAAAGACCGCACCAAATACCTGTAACAAAATCATAGCCATACAGGCTGCACCAAATATCCTAGCCCGAAGGCCACATCGGAGACATAGCCCGAAGGCCGCACCGGAGTCATAGCCAACAAGGCCGCATCGGAGACATAGCCAACAAGGCCGCACCGGAGTCATAGCCAACAGGCCGTATCAAATCATAGCCCGAAGGCTGCATCGGAGACATAGCCCGAAGGCCGCACCGGAGTCATAGCCTACAGGCCGCATCAAATCATAGCCCGAAGGCCGCATCGGAGACATAGCCCGAAGGCTGCACCGGTTGGATATGCAATCCAGAAATCATTGCCCGTAGGCCGTACCCGTTGGATATAAAATCCAGAATTAGTTGAGGCTCACGGATTAGCCGCTATTGCCTAGACTCACGGTTCCGTTCTTGTCATCGCAATGACTCACGGCTTATCCGGTCTTGTCTCTTCAAACGTATATTGGAACTATCAATTTCGTCCCACAACCAGTTTCAACCTGTAACAACTCAATCATCATATATCACATATGGTATCAGTGAGATTACTCACCTGGATGCTAGCTGCATCAAATTCCCGGTTGTTTCTTGCCTTCCGATACGATCCGTAGAATTTGTCCCGTACCTATAATTTAATCATTTTCAACATGATTATCGGTTAATACCCATTTCAACTAACTCTAATACATTAGAGTTCAATAAAACATTGTTATAAACAATGCCTAGTTAATAAACATTCCGTTTACTAACTTTATATGAATTTTACTATTCACCGGGACATTCGGATCGGTCTACAGTGCCCCCGAGGGGTCGGAAACTCAATCTAAAAATTTTCCCAAACTTTTCAGACCATAACGAGCCTATGGTCCAAATTTGAGCTTAATCGGACAAGCAACGCAAAAGTTAGCGTTTCAAAGTTCCTGCCTGAGGGCGCACCCCGCCCAGACAAGGGCGCACTGCGCCTTGGGCGCACCCCGCCAGTGGTTTGGGCGCACCGCGCCTATCGCGCAGGTACCTCCTGTCCAGCCGCGATTTATGCACTGTAGCAAGCAGTTTTGGTCCATTAAGTCCTTAATCAGGTCCTTAATCGATTGGGGTTTGTTCTAGGACTAAAACCTTATACTTTAACAAGGTTTTCAACCATCTAAAACAACCAAATCAATCAAAATGAAGAATTAGGGTTCTTAGTTTTAACAACCCCAAACTTCAAAATCATCACTAATAACAACCTACTTCCATTTTCTTGAGTTAAGTCCTTTCTAGCATGACTTAATGGAAGTATAACATCCATTTAAACACATAATTACAACTGAAATGTACAAATTTCAGTTTCTATAAAACCAAACCGAAAATACCTCAAGAACTTGGTTAAAACTAACCTTAATTGCTTGGAAATCATCCATTCCAACAATTGTTCCTAGTTCTTGCTTCAATTTCATGATCTCCTGCAGAAATCGCACACTCCTTGCTCCTCCCGTTGCTGCACAATGAGCTAGTCAAAGAGAGAGTCAACTCTCTTGTATTTATACTCCAAAAATTTACATTTTTGGTCCTAAAGTTCCATTTCTTGAACTTTGACCACAAAAATCAAGTTTTATTACAATAAAACTTCCATTTCTTACATTTTGGCCACAACCAACAATATTTTTACATAATTGGTCGTTGACTTGGTCAAATGACCAAAATACCCTTTTTCGGTAACACGACCAAAAATCCGTTTTTATAACATTTTAAGTCCAAAACTCAAAATATTATTTCAAACCAAATACTTTTCTGTCCAAAAGACCATTTTACCCTTCCAAGGTAAAATGACCAATTTACCCTTTTATACAATTATAAAAAGAGTATCTTGGCGTTACAAATGACGACACAAACACTCTCTAGTAACTCAAAAATACTGAAAAAAAAATCAATATTAAAGAATAAAAATAAACAAATGAATAATCTTTGATGTGCATCTCGAAATAAAATGAATCAAACTTTGCTATTTTTTATATTTATATATATTTTAAATGAACTTCTTTATAATTTATGGTCTCCGATTAATCCCCGACTAATCCCTAATTAATCTGATTAATCCCTTAACCCCACTCGACCGCCAAGCTACCGTCAAACGATTTTTACAACCTTGGAGCAAACCACACGCGATTCCCTCATCTACTAGCTCCTCAGGACCCTTGTGACTCTTCATAATCCGGGTACGAATCCTAGGCTTCCAATAATATGGTCCATGTACTACCTTCCACCCCAATTGGTACTTGTCCAAGGAATTATACCAAAACTTGTCAGTCACCCCTTACTACCACTACTACGCATACATGTCCACACATATACGTCTTATATGTCTTCCTAGATATTCCTAAGATTCCACACTACCCACTTACCTAGAGAAATTACTGCTAATATCGTCGAGTCGTCTTATGAATGTATAGTCGTACGTAACAAATAATAATATAGACAGTCGAATAGGTGATCCTACCCTAAAGTTACAATCAATAAAGAAGTAGCCAGTAAGGATAAATCAAGAATTTTAAGGCTATCTGATCCTCATTGTATACAACCATAAAACATTCACTTAACAACCTAATAATATCAACATAGATTTCAAGTAGCACATAACAAGCAACATCCAAGGAAATAAGGCATCCCTATTAAATAGGCAATTCTAACATGCAATTCCTGAGAAGATCATTAGCCTACGTTCTAGCATGCATATCAATCGATTTCATAAAACGTAAACATGGAGATTTTGTGAATCACTTTCCACGTAAAAATGGAGATTTTGTGAATCACTTTCCTTCTTGAGCTCGGACTAAGTGTACGCATCACATTCATTCAAGGCTAAATTTTTATTTTTAAAATCAGAGTATAAGTGTGAAAAACCAATACAACATTCATTGAAGGTTTAATAAAACAACAAGTTTAAAATCCATAGTATCAATCCAGTACAAATCATAATACATAAACCAATGGAAGTTTTAAATAAATATGTCAAATGCAGTGCCTTCATGGCATCCCTTTTCCCTTGTCTGAAGATGTACCTGAAAAACATTTAACTTGAGAGAATAAGCATAAATCTTAGTAAATTCCCTAAAATACCACGCATTCCATCACATTTCCTACATACTACATATTGAGAGTTGGCACAGTCTTACCCTACCATTCTACTCTTTCAATATATCACATTAGGACTTGGCATAGTCGTACCCCTTAACGGGACTCGACACCGTCCTACCGCTAACACTTATCATTTTCGGTACTCGGCACAGTCCTACCCCAAACCAGACATAGCACCATCCTTGTAACACCCTAATTTTTTTTGAAAATATTAATAATAAATCCGTTATTTAAATCCATAAAAATCTTTCATTAAAATTAAATAAGAATTTATCAGAGTATGGTTGTTAGAATTTTCATAAAACTATTTGATCTTAATTAATCTTAATTAACAAAATACTTATTTAAGATTATAAGTTGACATTGTACCTTTCCATAAAATATTTTCCAATAATGTTAAACTTTGAATAAAACTTTAAACATGAGCGGAAGACTTAATTTAACATTTTTACTTATAACGGTGCCGACATTTTATTTGATACGAGCTCGGAGCGATCACGTCGTGTCCTTTCCAAAATACCCTTAAACCTGAAATGTTAGAATTCAACAAGTAAGCGGAAACGCTTAGTGAGAAACACAATACTCACACATTATATCAATCACATGCATTCACATAACACACCTATTCATTCAGATACAAGTCATACAACATAACTTAACGTACATAACATAACTTAACACATAATAACAAAACTCCTATAACACATACAATTTGTAACAACTACTATACACAGGCCGATTCCCCCGAAGGGCTTGTCTCGGACAGTGCCACTGGCCACTTCACCCCGTTGGTCCTTCATGACCCGCCGACTAAATCACTTCACCCCGTGGGTCCTTGATGATCAGTCAAATTACATACATTCATGTAATACATATCACATTATACTACAGAAAATACATAAGCATACATACACATCACACATAACACATTACATGCACCGTTAATATAATAGATGAGTTAATGTAACTCATCTGATGCACAGTGTGTTGCTAGCATCGATCCAAGTGCCAACCATCAAACGTATCACGTAATTCCTACAATTGTTATCAATAGAAAATACTTAGATTATAGTACAATTTGCTACTTTTTATTACTTATATGCATTATACATTTTAGCTTCTTTTTCAACTCATACATTAAGTCTTTACCAAAAGACATTAACTCGTTAAGTTCCTTGCAACATAAACTCTTATTTAGACCATTTGCATATTCATTTAAAAATGGTATTTAGTTCACGTATTACTCGTCACTTATTATTAAGTTATCCGTTTTACTTTTAGTCTTAAAGCATTTAGGCATTACGTCCTTACGAATTAAGCTCACACTTTTAACACCAACAAATATATTTATAAAATTCTAAAAAAATGTTAAATATGTCAAAACATATGATTCCTAAGGTCTTATTGCATTAAGGACTTAATAAGACACTTTTGTGATTTTTCTCAATTAAGCCCTTTTTGAACCATGTCCAGTGTTTTGACCATACCTCACTAACCGTAAGTCCAAATGACAAGTTCTATACTTTTCTGTAAACTAGACTCAATTTAGAATAAATTGTATCTATATCAATTCTTTCTAATTCCGCTTCTATTTTTCACAAAACAGCTTTCAGAAACAGGGACTGAATCTGTTACGAGATTTTTCATATTTTCCAACTTTTTACATCTTTTCTTGGCTTAATCTCTACACAGCTCTTCTATTAAGTTCTTAACAACATGATTCCTGATTAGTAGCATTAATATATATGTTAAGACCATTACAAATGATTAGAACATAGGCTTGCACAATATAATATCATAACTAAGGTTTACATGAAATCATACACATCCAATGTACATCTGTTGATTTGGACAGCCCAAAACACCAATGGGACCTCACCTAAAGAGCTGATTTTCGTTCATGAACATACCCACAACATATAATGGTGTTTTGGTGGTTTCTCGGTAGTGCTATGGTGGCAATTTTGCGAGGAAGCACAACAAGAATCAACGAAACGTTAACCTTGAGACCTTTGGAACACGAATGCACACCAACAGGTCCAACACCATCCAACCCTCTGCTTTTTCAATCCCGATCCAAGCTCTTCATCCCGCTGTCCCTCTTCTCCCTGCCCTCTCAAAATCCCGTCCGAACCAATCCCGAAATGTCTTTCTTTCCCGCTGAAATTCTCTTCACTTTCTCTTCGATTTACTTACCCTATCTTTCTTCTTCTGGTTTTCACCCAAACTAACATACAAGTGGGGGTACGAGCCTTACACAATAAAAGCCGCACAGCAGCAGCAAGGAAATCCCGCAATTTGAAACTTCCTCGGCATTATGTTGGTTTCTATCGGTTTGTCTCAAGCCGTGAAGGCATAAAGCATGGGCGAGATTAGGGTTAAACTAATGTAATTAACGAGAGATAATTCCCGATCAACACATGAAAGCCCTCGGCCCATGAGATGCTTTCATGCACAAGTTTGTGAAATGCCATGTTCACCCCCTCTAATTTGCCAAAGCAATGATATAAACCCCATACAACAATACTATAACATAACAAGGTTTAGCTAATGACAATTATACCCTCCAACTATAAATATAACTCTAAGAATATTAATTTTATTATTACTAATATGAATATTAGTGTTATTATTTATAATAATTTGGGATTTAATTCTATAAATCACTTTTTAATAAGATTGTTTTCTTTTTCTCATAAAATACAAGGCTATAATATTTGACATTAATCATTAACGCTAAAACTGAAAATGGGGCATTACAACTCTCCCCCACTTAAATTAAATTTCGTCCTCAAAATTGCTGGTTCATGGTTGTGTTTCTGACTCACCATTTCATCAAACTATTTCCTTACTATATTGAGCTTCCTCGCTCGCTTAACTACTTAATGATTCATGGAGTTTCACTTACCTTAGTACCATCTGTTAACTTGAAGTATCTCAATCTTAATTGCATGTTACTTGAACTTTCCTTTGGCTCACTCTATATATTTTGACTCACCCCATTTATCCGATAAGGGTCCTGCACCTTCCTTCAACCTACTTCACATACATACAGGGTATCCTGGAACTCCTGCCTACAACATGTCCTCACGTGTAAAAGAGACATCCTCTTTTTATCCATCGGTTTGAGTTGAACGCTAGCCTTAAGGGACCTTCCAGGGACAAGATGTACCGTATGTGCCCTTAACTGAATTACTCGTCTGGTACCTCGCGCTTGGTCACACCTCTTAAGACAAGAGTGTCTTCTAACATCCTGAAGAGGAAGTTCTTCAAATCCTACTCGATGACATGAGGGTTAAACTGCTCCCTAAATCTTCTCTCTTTAGATCAATTGGACAATATACTACTCATTCTACAACTTTATAACCCTAATCTTTCATCTGGTGTTGCACATTCACCACTCTGCTTCGTCCATCAAGGACTCAAATGTAACTCTTGAGGTTTACTCGCCAAGTACATGACAGGAAATCCTTGTTCAGTCACCCTTTCTTACATTCATATCCTAGCCCCACCTAACCATGGCAAACAAGCACGATGTGGCCTCATGGTGTTCTTACAATTAACGCTAAAACTGAAAATGGGGCGTTACAATCCTATCCATATTAAACAACACATAATGCATAGTCATAAAAACAATTCCCGTGACTATTGTTCAACAAGCAAGACTATACTTGTCTAGGCACACATCTTACTATACGAGTCTCACAATACCCATATTAAACAACACATAATGCATAATCATCTGAACATAGCACCACAATCAACCATCATGATAGTGCCACTAAGCACTATAATTTCCAAAACTATGGCAAATTAAACCTTTAAATATTAAAAGTTAATACATGGGATACAAGCTTTACAACTCTCCCCCACTTGTCTGGATTTTGTCCCCAAAATCCATATCTGCAAATAACTTTGGGTAATGTTCGTGCATCTCCTCCTCAGGTTCCCATGTCCACTCAGAACCCTTCTGTAACGTCCCAAATTTCGGAATAAATGTTTCATTTTTGAAAAGGGGTCAAATACATAAAAATGGGTTGGGAATAAATCCATTCATTCCAGGTTCAATAATTAAAACATTTGAAATCGTATTTATCAAATCGAATACAAAATGTTAACCGCCGAAAGACTTGAGCACCAAATGTCGGATGTGATACAGTCGCGCCGCGCTCCAAAACCTTTACATGCAAAGTACCTGAAAAACATTTAGGATGAAATGGTAAGCACAAAGCGTAGTGAGTTTTCCAACATACCACAAGATCCATCACATAAAATCATCAGCATAATAGTCTCTGGGCTCACCCCGAACAACTGCGCTCGTGGCTAACCTGCTCTGCCATCATTCTTATACGACCTTTGGGCTCACCCTAAACAGTTGGGCTCGCGGCTTCTTCCCAAGGTAGCAATGCTATCTCTTAGGGTTAGCGACACTAACCTTACAGATCCAAACTTTCTTGATAAGCTCTTAATACGTTAAGAAAAATGTCAAGCATTTCCAGAACTTATCCAAAACCACTATGGAGTCATAAAAATGCAACATTTATGGTCATGCATGTGTAATACATGTCTAAATCCTGAAACCTAGGTCCAAATGGCTTGAAACATCCAAACTATCATGCATAATCCTCAAGAGAGCTTAGTTCACTCTCTAATCAGACTAAAAAGCTCCAAAGATGGAACTAAGGGCATAAAGGTCTGACCTTTTCCATCAAACTCCAAAGACAAACCAACAAAGGGACCAATCATCCATATAACACCACCATAACTACTAGAACAAGCTTGAAACATAAAAAGGTGGAGACTTTCCAGCTTCCTAAGGTCTAGAGAATGTAGATCTAGCTGAATCCAACTTGAGTAAGTGTTCATTGCACCATCACACGCATTCTTCTTCCTCAAGCAACCTTCCAAGATGAGTTATGCAGCCAAAATCATCAAAAAGAAGATAAGTTTTAGAGATAGAGACATCTGGAGGCTAAAGAAGGTGAAATGGCGGCTCCTAGGGTTTAGTGACCTTTAAATAGGGCCCAAGGCCCGAAATAATAGTTAGCGTCGCTAACTGTGAACTTCCCCGTACAGCGTAAGTTAGGAGATAACAACGCTATCTGTAAGAACCCGAGAAAAATTGTAATAAAATATAAAATATATAAAATAAATATGTGTAATAGTAAAGTTATGGAAAAAGGGCAAATCGGTCTTTTGCCATGTTTTGGACCCTAATGTAAAATATTTTGTATTTGTGGGTAATAATGTAAATATATAAAAGCTTTATGTAATAAAAAGTTGTTTTGGGTGCTAAAATGGAAGAATGGAAACTGGAGGGGTTAAAGTGGAAATATGAAATTATAAATAAGAAATATCTTCTATCTCCAGAGGATAATAGAAGAATCGAGAGGGAGAGCCAGGGGGAATAGGAAGAACATGATTTCTGGAAAATTAGTGAAGTAAGGGAGCGAGAATCGAAGCATTAGTTGAGGATTAAAGAGTTCCAAAGCCAATTGAGGTAAGAATTTCACCCTTATAACTTAAATTAAGCATTTTGGGATTTTGTGGATGGGGGAAAACGGGTTGCAGAAGTGGTGTGGAGTTCATGTCACGTTTCCAACTTAGAAAATGTGTTCTAAACACCATTGGAACTTAATTCCACTTCTGGAAACAATCAAAGGTAGAAGGAATTGGGAATTTTCCTCAAGAACCCTCAATTAAGAATTTATGTGATTAAGTTGTTTCTATGGGTTAAAACCTGATGTAAACTGAAGGTTTTAGTCATAGAATGATATATATTGGTTAGGTTAAGTATTAAGGTCTTAATAGACTAAAACAGTGGCCTGCAGCACAAAAATCGGACAAAAACTCGCACCTGCAGTACAGGCACGAGTCGTGCCAAATTATAACTAGGAGAAGCACGAGTCGTGCTCTCCCTGAAGGAAAGTAGAATGCCATTTAAGGGTGCACGAGTCGTGCTCCCCATAGAACAAAAAGAGCACGAGTCGTGCTTACGTCCAGGGGGTATTCTGTCCAATTTTGAGTTTGGAACTTGATGCTAGACTTGTCCGATTGGTCTATAATTCATACCATAAGTCTAAAATGGTGTGAAAACACGTAGAAAATTATTAAACCGGGAATACGACCTCCCAAGGGTACTGTAGTAAAATACGCGTATTCTGGGAAAGTTTATAAATTTAAAGAAGCTAGTTTATTAAGAGTTATAGCTTGGTTATGACCCCTAACTGTATAATGTTAGATTCTAGTACTGTTGAGTCAGTTGTAATATATAAATATGTGTTAACCAAATATGTGAACTAAATGTGTATATAGGTGGTGGTTCAAATAAGGTGAACCAAACGAAAGATAAAGGAGTCCACGAAGCTAAGTAGCTCCTAGGTGACTTAAGGTGAGTATTATGTGGATTTTTGAAGTACATAGCAAAATGAATTTTATTCAAAAATGTTTTGGAGTCAAAGTGGTTTTATGGCTTTAAAAGTATTTTATGAAAAAGTATGCTTACAATGTGTAAAGAAAGAGAATCAGAAATACAGTGAACTAATAATGTGATTGGCCCATGATGATAAGTTGTTTAGTATCCGGATAAAGACCACGGCCTGCTACGGTAGGGGTGGCAAAAAGACACTACTAGGATGGTACCTCCCGTCACGAAGTAGTTGTCTTACCTTGATAGATGAATCCGTTTCATGCTATTGAGGAAGAAGTTATACGGGTGCGTCTCGTATAAAACCTACGGGTGCGCTCGTAGGAATGTACTATCATAAAATAAGGAATACCTATGGGTGCGCTCATAGGAATAAAATATTGGAAATTTAAAGAATAATGTCATTATTTGAAAACTGTTTTGGGTCTAAACCCATAATGCTCACGAGACGTTATGTCTCACGTATTTTTCTTTAAAATGCTATGTACTCAGGTAAACAAGAAGGGCGATAGAAGGGTCGGATGTGGGACTATAGCTTCTGCTGTATAAAATGTAAAATAGACAGGTTTGAACTATGGTTATGATACAAATTTGTGATGCCCCTTTTGTAAAAACTTAAACGATTTGTATTGACTAAATATTTGTAATATATGTTTGAATAAAAAAAAATTGTGTAAAAGTTGGGGTGTTACAATTTGGTATCAGAGCCATGGTTTAAGCGAATTAGGTTGGGTAACCATCCTAGGCTTAAACTAGTGGACTAATAATAAGTAAAGTAGTAGTACTAGGTACTAACTAACGGGGTAGAGTCTGTAATTTACAACGTTGGAATCCACAGAAACCGATGAATCAGGGGAGTCTTGTGATAACATCAGAGCCAAAGCATATAGGTGGTTAAAATAATATTGGGCCCATATTATTGTAACCACAGGATATGCTTTGGAAATGGCGAAGTCACGAGGGAGCCTGAGGAATTTGGTTGTGGAAATTAGTAGAGAGATACTTGGGGACACAAGTTCCATAGGAAGATCACATGCTAAAGCTTTCGGATATATATTGATAAATATATTTATGCGGAATAACAAACGTGAATTTTATTATTTTATATAGTAAATGGAGAGCGGTGATCATAGCCTTTCAAGTGGGGAACGGGCGGCCAGTCATACTCCATCTCGTGGGAGTATCCCCGTCAACGATGCGGACAATATGGGTAATATGCCAAACCCAATACCGCAACCTCCACCTGTGACCTTGGAGGCCATACAAAACCTTATTAGCAATTTAAAGACGGAAATGCGGGAAGATATGCGCCAAATGCTGAATACTCGGCTGGGAGAACCGCACCCTAATCCTTCAGCGGATGATGCCTCTTGGTGACCCACTAACGGAGATTCGGTTACAGAGGAAGATAGTGTGGGGACAGAAGACAAGAAGAGATGTTCTTTCAAAACTTTCCTGGCATGTAAACCGACAGAATATTATGGAAGTTTTGAGCCCAAGGTTACGATGCGGTGGATACGGGAGACGGAGCAAGTACTGGAGGTCAGTAAATGTCATGAGAAAGATAAAGTTTATTATGCCTCACGAATGCTGAAAGACGATGCGCTGGTTTGGTGGAATACCTTATACGAGTTGATTGGAAAGGATGTAATTTATAAATGGTCGTGGACCGAATTCACTACTCTCCTGAAGAACAAATATTGTCCCCTTCGGGACATAGAAAAACTTGAAGACGAATTTCTTACCTTAAAAAAGGGTAGCTTGACTATTGCTTAGTACACTAAGAAGTTTAGCGATATGCTTCCATTTGTGGGCAACATTTATAATACGGAGCGGGCACGAATCAACCGTTACGTGAAAGGCCTACCTTGGGAGTATGAATTGGAAGTGAAACGAGCGGTAACAATGGATGAGGCATTCGTGGCAGCAAGAAATGTTGAAGATGTGTGGAAGCGAAGAACAATGGAGAGGCAAGTTTCTGGGGATAAACGTAAATTCAGTGGCGGGAGTAGTAGTTGGAATAAGAAGGGGAAGTCGGTGGTGATGTCTAGCAAACAGGGTAGTCGGAAGACGTGTGACAAGTGTGGGAAAGAGCATATGGGTGAATGCAAGACGGGAAGCACAGCCTGCTTTAACTGTGGAAGAACGGGTCACAAGGCTAGGGAATGTACCTATCCAAAGCTCAGCAAAGTCGAGTGTTTCTCATGTCACGAAAAGGGGCACTATAGTTTTAACTGTCCGAAGAAGGGTGGCGAGACAATGGTATCAACTGCGCAGAAAAAGACGGAGCCTCAAAAAGTGAAGACTCGCGCCTTCCAACTCACCTGGGAAGAAGCAAAGGGGACACAGGACGTGGTCTCAGGTACCTTATTAATTAACCAGATGCCTGCCTACGTATTATTTGATTCTGGTGCCACGTGTTCATTTGTGTCCTACGAGTTTGGTCTAAAATTCAATGTACCGTTAGAACCATTAGATCATGTATGTGAGGTTGAACTGGCGAGTGGTAAGAAGGTGGAGATAAAACATGTATACCGTGGTTGCGAACTCAGTATAGACGATCAGAAATTCTCGTTGAACCTCCTTCCAATTGGAGTGAAGACTTTTGATGTTGTCATTGGTATGGATTGGCTTGGGGCCAACAATGCGAAAATTGCATGTGGAAAGAAGATAGTGTCGGTGAAAATTCCGGATGGTAGCAAGGTGTATGTTTATGGTGAAAAACCCAAGAGAATGTCAAGTTTGATTAGTGCAGCGAGAGTTAGAAGATGTTTCGTGAAAAGATGTTTATCCTATGTGGCGTATGTAATGATGGAAGATAAAGCAAAGAAAACAGTAAATGACATCGATGTGGTGAGAGAATACCCCGAAGTATTTCCAGACGATCTATCCGGTTTGCCACCTGAGAGACAAGTAGAATTCCGAATTGATCTTGTACCCAGAGCTTCTCCTATCGCCCGTGCTCCATACCGTTTAGCGCCGACCGAAATGCGGGAGTTGATGTCACAATTACAGGAATTGCTTGATAAACGCTTCATACGTCCCAGTTCATCACCGTGGGGTGCGCCGGTGCTGTTTGTTAAAAAGAAGGATGGTACGATGTGAATGTGCATTGACTATCGCGAGCTCAACAAAATTACCATTAAAAATCACTACCCGTTACCACGCATAGACGACCTGTTTGACCAATTGCAAGGTGCTGATTATTTCTCTAAGATTGACCTTCGATCTGGCTACCATCAGGTGCGCGTAAGAAACGAAGATATTGAGAAGACTGCTTTCCGTACTCGCTACGGGCATTATGAATTCCTGGTCATGCCTTTTGGTTTGACGAATGCCCCGGCAATTTTCATGGATTTGATGAATAGGGTGTGCAAACCGTTCCTTGATAAGTTTGTTATCGTCTTTATTGATGACATTCTTATCTATTCGAAGAATGCAGAAGAACACAAGAGTCATCTGAGGACGGTACTGGAAGTTTTAAAGAAAGAGAAATTATACGCGAAATTTTCGAAGTGCGAATTCTAGCTGAGGGAGGTGCAATTTCTTGGACACGTGGTCTCAATCCAAGGGATTAAAGTAGATCCAGCAAAGGTGGAAGCAGTGATGAAATGGGAGATTCCAAAAACCCCGACAGAAGTGAGAAGTTTTCTCGGACTCGCCGGGTACTACCGACGATTCATCCAAGATTTTTTACGAATTGCAGTACCTCTTACGAAGCTAACAAGAAAAGGGGTAAGATTTGAATGGGGGGCGGAACAGGAGAAAGCGTTTGGAACATTGAAAGAGAAGCTATGTAATGCACCGGTTCTTACCTTGCTGGAGGGAACTGTAGACTTTGTGGTGTATAGCGATGCCTCGAACAGAGGATTGGGTTGCGTACTTATGCAGCGGGGGAAAGTGATAGTGTACGCTTCTCGCCAATTAAAAGAACCAGAGACAAGATATGCAACGCATGATTTGGAGCTGGCAGCAATTGTATTTGCACTAAAAATCTGGAGGCATTATCTATACGGAACCAAGTGCACTTTGTACACGGATCACAAAAGTCTGCAGTATGTATTCTCACAGAAGGAACTTAATATGAGACAAAGTAGGTGGCTGGAACTAATAAATGACTATGATTGTGAAATCGCCTACCACCCTGGGAAAGCAAATGTGGTAGCAGACGCTTTAAGCCGAAAATTTCACGAAAAGAAAAGTCAAGAAAGGTTGATGCGGATAGAGCTGAAATCAGGCTTAATGGAAAGAATTAAAGACGCGCAAAAGCAAGTATTAGAAAGAGGTGACTTAAAGAAAGAAAATCTGGGAAAGGATCTGGTATTTGGAGAAAATACGCAAGGATTGAAGACAGTCAGAAACCGTGTATGGGTACCAAAAGTTGGTGGAATCAGAAAGTTGATTCTAGAAGAATCCCATAAGTCAAAGTATTCCATTCATCCAGGAAGTACGAAAACTTATCGGGATCTCAAAGAACAGTATTGGTGGCCGGGAATGAAGAAAAGAATAGTCAAGTATATTTCCAAATGTGCAACTTGTGCACAGGTGAAGGCAGAACACCAAGCCCCGTATGGAAATACTCAACCACTGCAAATTCCAGCGGGGAAATGGGAAGACATAACCATGGATTTCATAGTTGGGTTGCCAAGAACTAGAAGAGGTCATAATTGTATATGGGTCATTGTTGACCGCTTGACCAAGAGTGTAATGTTTTTGGCAATTAAAGAAACTACACAGTTGGAAGCATTGGCACAGATATACATGGATGAAGTTATAAGACTTCATGGAGCTCCTTTGTCAATTGTGTCTGATAGAGACCCACGATTTACCTTAAAATTGTGGGAGGCACTACAGGAACGAATGGGGACGAAAATTAAAATAAGTACAGCTTATCATCCCCAGACAGACGGGCAAATTGAACGAACCATTCAGACTGTAGAAGATATGCTACGATCGTGTGTTTTGGATTTTGGTGGAAATTGGGACGAACACTTGCCATTGGTAGAGTTTTATTATAACAATAGTTATCATTCCAGTATTGGAATGCCACCATTCGAAGCTCTATATGGCAGAAAGTGTAGAACCCCTTTGTGTTGGTTGGAAGCGGAGGAGACTAAAATAACTGGGCCGGAAATTGTAAGAATAACAAACGAGAAGATCAAAATAATTCAAGCTAATATGAAAGCTGCTCAAGATAGGCAGAAGAGTTATGCAGATTTGAAGAAGAGACCTTACGATTTAAAAGAAGGTGATCTGGTGATGCTCAAAGTATCACCGTGGAAAGGTGTGGTAATATTCGGAAAGAGAGGTAAACTAAGTCCAAGATATATTGGACCCTTCAAGATTTTAAAACGAATTGGAGAACAAGCTTTCAAGTTAGAATTACCACGCGAACTGAGTGGTATACATGATACGTTCCATGTGTGTTATTTGAAAAAGTACTTTGGAAACAGTGAACTTGTTATCCCGTTGGAAGACTTAACAGTGGAAGCCTCGAATAAGCTAATAGAAGAACCAGAAGCAATGTTGGAAGTGAGAACCAAGAAGTTGAGAAATAAGGAAATTGACTTAGTCTTAGTCAAATGGAAGCACACATCGGGTTCAGACTTAACTTGGGAGACTTTAGAAGACATGAAGAAAAGATACCCGAATTTCACGAATTACGAAGAGATTCCGAGGACGGAATCCTCTTAAGGGGGAGAGGTTGTAAGAACCCGAGAAAAATTGTAATAAAATATAAAATATATAAAATAAATATGTGTAATAGTAAAGTTATGGAAAAAGGGCAAATCGGTCTTTTGCCATGTTTTGGACCCTAATGTAAAATATTTTGTATTTGTGGGTAATAATGTAAATATATAAAAGCTTTATGTAATAAAAAGTTGTTTTGGGTGCTAAAATGGAAGAATGGAAACTGGAGGGGTTAAAGTGGAAATATGAAATTATAAATAAGAAATATCTTCTATCTCCAGAAGATAGTAGAAGAATCGAGAGGGAGAGCCAGGGGGAACAGGAAGAACATGATTTCTGGAAAATTAGTGAAGTAAGGGAGCGAGAATCGAAGCATTAGTTGAGGATTAAAGAGTTCCAAAGCCAATTGAGGTAAGAATTTCACCCTTATGACTTAAATTAAGCATTTTGGGATTTTGTGGATGGGGGAAAACGGGTTGCAGAAGTGGTGTGGAGTTCATGTCACGTTTCCAACTTAGAAAATGTGTTCTAAACACCATTGGAACTCAATGCCACTTCTGGAAACAATCAAAGGTAGAAGGAATTGGGAATTTTCCTCAAGAACCCTAAATTAAGAATTTATGTGATTAAGTTGTTTCTATGGGTTAAAACCTGATGTAAACTGAAGGTTTTAGTCATAGAATGATATATATTGGTTAGGTTAAGTATTAAGGACTTAATAGACTAAAACAGAGGGCTGCAGCACAAAAATCGGACAAAAACTCGCACCTGCAGTACAGGCACGAGTCATGCCAAATTATAACTAGGAGAAGCACGAGTCGTGCTCTCCCTGAAGGAAAGTAGAACGCCATTTAAGGGTGCACGAGTCGTGCTCCCCATAGAACAAAAAGAGCACGAGTCGTGCTTACGTCCAGGGGGTATTCTGTCCAATTTTGAGTTTGGAACTTGATGCTAGACTTGTCCGATTGGTCTATAATTCATACCATAAGTCTAAAATGGGTGAAAGCACATAGAAAATTATTAAACCGGGAATACGACCTCCCAAGGGTACTATAGTAAAATACGCGTATTCTGGGAAAGTTTATAAATTTAAAGAAGCTAGTTTATTAAGAGTTATAGCTTGGTTATGACCCCTAACTGTATAATGTTAGATTCTAGTACTGTGGAGTCAGTTGTAATATATAAATATGTGTTAACCAAATATGTGAACTAAATGTGTATATAGGTGGTGGTTCAAATACGGTGAACCAAACGAAAGATAAAGGAGTCCACGAAGCTAAGTAGCTCCTAGGTGACTTAAGGTGAGTATTATGTGGATTTTTGAAGTACATAGCAAAATGAATTTTATTCAAAAATGTTATGGAGTCAAAGTGGTTTTATGGCTTTAAAAGTATTTTATGAAAAATATGCTTACAATGTGTAAAGAAAGAGAATCAGAAATACAGTGAACTGATAATGTGATTGGCCCATGATGATAAGTTGTTTAGTATCCGGATAAAGACCACGGCTTGCTGCGGTAGGGGTGGCAAAAAGACACTCCTGGGATGGTACCTCCCGTTGCAAAGTAGTTGTCTTACCTTGATGGATGAATCCGTTTCATGCTATTGAGGAAGAAGTTATACGGGTGCGTCTCGTATAAAACCTACGGGTGCGCTCGTAGGAATGTACCATCATAAAATAAGGAATACCTATGGGTGCGCTCATAGGAATAAAATATTGGAAATTTAAAGAATAATGTCATTATTGGAAAACTGTTTTGGGTCTAACCCCATAATGCTCACGAGACGTTATGTCTCACGTATTTTTCTTTAAAATGCTATGTACTCAGGTAAACAAGAAGGGCGATAGAAGGGTCGGATGTGGGACTGTAGCTTCTGCTGTATAAAATGTAAAATAGACAGGTTTGAACTATGGTTATGATACAAATTTGTGATGCCCCGTTTGTAAAAACTTAAACGATTTGTATTGACTAAATATTTGTAATATATGTTTGAATAAAAAAAAATTGTGTAAAAGTTGGGGTGTTACACTATCTCCCTAAGATAGTGACTCTATAGCGGCCATATCGTCCCTAGATATTGACTCTATCTTCGAATTTTTCCCAAAATCATTTTTCCTCGAGTCCGAGATGGTCGTTTCTGGAACCGGGTCTTACAACCTATAAAGAGTGTAGATACCTACCTATCACAATGCGTTTTCAAGTCGTGAGGGCAATAGATCCCATAAGAACTTTGTAGTTAAGCATGCCTGGGTAGGAGAAATTTCAGGATTGGTGACCCGCTGGGAAGTTTTCACGTTAGGTAGCCCAAAGTGGACAATATTGTAGGATGTTACAGATGGTATCAGAGTTGGGTGCATGAGGTCGGTGCGTTCGACGGGGGCATGGAACCGTATAGTAGGGGAGAAAGGGGAGGTATCCCTGATCCCACATCAAGCGGATATGATAAGTAAGCATCACCTTATAAGGGGTGTGGATACCTACCTATCACAATGCGATTTAAAGCCATGAGGGCACGATTTCCCGTAAGAACACTGTAGTTAAGCGTGCCTGGGTGGGAGAAATTTTAGGACGGGTGACCTCCTGGGAAGTTTTCATGTTGGGTTGCCCAAAGCGGACAATATTGTGGTACATGCAATTGGGGGATGTTACACCTTCCGTTGCTACCACAGCAACTTCACCAATCTAACCACCTTGTTACCTAAGGCTTTTGTCTTTCTCTTCAAAATGGTAATAGGCCACTCTACGTAGTTCCGGAGCTCATCCACCTGAATGTCCTCTATATGTACTACAACTGACATAACTTCTATGCACTTCCTTAGCTGCGAAACATGGAATTATTGTGGATCTGGCTAAGTTGATCGGGAAACTCCAAACGGTAGGCTACCTTGCCCACACATGAAATGACCCGATAGGGTCCGATATACCTAGAGCCCAACTTTCCCCTTTTTCGAAACCGGATAATCCCCTTCCAATACGACACCTCGAGAAGAACAAAATCACCAACCTGAAACTCCAAGTCTGACCGGCACCAATCCGCATAACTCTTTTGTTGGCTTTGAGTAGTGTACAATGTCTCCCTAACCCTTTGGATAAGTTCCGTCATCTTGAGCACAACATCAATGCTCCCCAAGACACGTTGTCCAACCTACGCCCAATAAATCGGGGTCTTGTATTTCCTCCTAATAACATCTCAAAGGGAGGCATACCAATACTCAATTAGAAGCTGTAATTTTAGGAGAGCTCCACCAATGGTAGATAAGAATCTCAACTTCTACCGAAGTCGATTAGACAAACCCTCACCATATCCTCGAGTGTCTGAATCATTCTCTCTCTCTCTGACCATCGGTTTGAGGGTGATACACAGTGTTGAAATGAAACTGAGTGCCCAATTCCTCATGAAAACTCCTCCAAAATCTGGAAGTAAACCTGATGTCCCTATCAAATATCACTAGAACATGTATACCATGACGGGTACCCACCTGTCGAACATAGATGTCAGCTAAACTCTTTGTGGTAGTAGTCTCCAAGATCGATATAAAAAAGGAACTCATGGTCAATCAATCCATGATGATTCGAGGGGTCCTCGGCAACTTGGTGATAAAATCCATCGTAATGTGCTCCCATTTCCACTCTAGAATCTCTAAAATCTGGGGCATGTTGTGAGGCCTCGGTACTTAGCCTTGACCTTCCGGCAGGTCAAATATCTCTTAACATACGAAGTAACATCCCATTTCATGCCGGGCCACCAATAATCCTCACGAAGATCTCGATACATCTTCATTGCTCCCGGATGGATAAAGAAGTTCGATTTGTGAGCTTCATCCATCAACGTCTAACGGGATCCACGCGCCTTAGGAACCCAAATACGACCATACCAGGTCAATAATATTCGCCATCTGGCCCATAGTCATAGAGAGGTGCACTGACCACTCCCTGACTCAAAGTGTCGGCCATCATGTTGGCATTTCTCAGATGATATAAAATATCACAGTCATAATCCTTGACTACGTCGAGTCATCTCCTCTGCCGCATATTCAGATTTGGCTGGTCCATCAGATATCTAAAGCTTTTATGGTTTGTGTAGATGGTACACCAAATGTTAGGTGTATTTTTAGGCATGTAATCATACCTTTAGTTCTAATTCATGCATATTTTCATGTTTTTGGGATTTTATCAAGAGCAATATACTTTCACATTTTGTGGTTGTTTTCAGGAGCATTTGAAGATTGGATCATGCATAGGGGTCATTGGGAGGCTACCCGACAAATTTCAGAAGAATCGGAGCATAAACGGAGAAGTTAGCAAAAAACGAGCCAAAGCCTTCACAGTGTGTTACACGACCATGTAACTTTATGCCTTAAAGTTACACGGCCGTGTAAACTTTGTCTTCCACGTGGATGCCATGTTAGCTGAAGGAAATTTCCTGGAGTGCCACGTAGGATTACACGACCGTGTAATCTTACCCTATAAAGTTACACAGCCGTGTAACTTGGATCTTCAATAGTAACTTTGCACTATCACCACTTTGATTAAATTAATTTCAGTGGTAAACTCATTCCTTATTGGACGACCAGAGATTGCATTCAGTTGATTTTGGGGTCATTTATTGGTGAAAATGGAGCACTAAATAATGGTGACTTTGGTGGGCTCATTTGTCTTTTTTTTCCTTCCTTACTATAAATAGATGTGTTGGGTTAGCCTTAAGATCATCCCCCTCTATTCTTCTCTCTTTTTTACTTCTGAAATTCTACATCATTTGTAAGACTTGCGGAACATTCAAGTGTGGAACTTCATCTTTTAAATTTTAAGTGTGCTTTTCATATTTTGTCATTCATAAACTAGTCATGAGTGGCTAGTAACTTCAACTTTCTGGTTTTGTACTAAGACTATGATTGTGAATTAATATTATGGTTTGATGTTTGATTTTATCTCTTTCTTGTGATATGATTTTGATACTTATCAAAGGTTTGGATTTGTTTATTTCATGTTGGCCGCTTGAATTCAAATATAAATCAATCTGGTCATACAGATTATGAAATCCGTAATTGTTTCATAAAATGTTTTAAGTGATATAATGATGAAAATCATATCACATGTTTTCACGCTTCCACGCTTGTTGAGGAGTATTGAACATTGTTTGGGAACATTCACATAAAACGTAATGCAATCTTTCATTCAATTTTTTTGATCTTATCTAGTTTTGATTAGTAAGGTTAGTTTTAGTTGACGAGCTTCTATTGGCTAAAATAAATTAGGTGAATGGTGAACATCTGAGCTTCTCGGTATCTACAAGTACCCACTTAGAAAGAGTAGCGTTAAACATCATTCTATTTATTATTGACAATTATATGATTAAAAGTACAAAACCAGAATCCATCTCCAAATTAAATTTACAAAACAATTTCTACTACAATATTTCTTTCACTCCAAGTTGTTAATATTTAAATTTGCTCTTATTTCAATCTCCAACCAATAACCGCTTTTCTTCCCCCGCCCCCCAATTTTGTGAAGTTTAGTATAAATTATTGGACCATCGCTCCCTGTGGATCGACCCTGCTTGCCATTTATACTACATAGTTAGCATGAATCCAAGTAGTGAAATCACGAAGTATTGTCATAGGAAATAAAATTCTATACGATATTTCTACCCCTTTATTTGTCGGTTTGACGAAGCAACAAATTGGCGCCATTGTCGGGGAGCACAATATTACTAATAGTTTATGCCTAGATCTTCACATACAGGTACGCCATTTGAACTTGATACGGAGATTGAAAAAACTGCAAAACGGTTAAGAAAGCAAGCTAAACTTTGCAAGAAGCAACAATCCGCCCAAACCGCTACATCATCAACTCCACCTATCACAAACATTTGGCAAGAGGTTTCTTCATCTACAGAAACTGAAACAGATAACGATACCCCACCCACATATCTATATCATATACAAACCACTCCAATGGCTGAAAACCAACCACCTGAAAGAACACTTCGCCAATGGGCAACACAAGATGTTACCCATCAACCCCTTTGTATAACATATCCCAACATGAAAAATTTCAAATTAAAATCCAGGCTTATTCATTTACTACCCCAATTTCGAGGTGTAGAAAACGAAGACCCCCATAAACTTTTAAAAGAATTTCATGTCGCATGTGTGGGAATGAAACCCCAATATGTCATGGAAGATGAAATAAAGTTATGGGCACTCCCCTTTTCTTTGCTAGACTCAGCAAAAGAATGGTTATATGACCTACCACCGGGGTCGGTCACAACATGGATTGGTCTTGCACGGTTATTCCACGACAAGTATTTTCTGGAAAAAAAAGCATCAAGTCTAAGACGGGAAATCATTGGGATAAAACAAGGGAAGAAGGAAGCTTTACATACATATTGGGAAAGATTCAAAAAGTTGTGTGTCCGATGCCCACAACAAGGTATTTCTGACTATTAATTGTTCCGATATTTTTATGAAGGGTTGACACCAATGGAGAGGCGTTTAATTAACGCTCAAGTGGAGGCTCGTTGATCGATCGAAACCCAACCCAATAAGAGCCTTAATCGAAAAGATGGCGGAAGAATCCAAGCATACTCAAGGAGAAGATGAATGGTATACCGATCCACCAAAAGGTGTAAAAGAGGTAAATACTCCCCACCTTGAAAATCAAATTTCTGAACTAACCAAAGCTGTGTTGCAACTCACAAAAGATAAAGGAATCGAACCGGCGGTGAGGGCATGTGGAATTTGCTTGCAATACGGACACCCAACGGATATGTGTCCCGAATTGCAAGATGATCAAGAACAAGTAAAAGCTATGGGAGGATTTTCCGGACAAAAACAAAGGCAATTCGAACAACCTCGAAACAATCAAAACTGGAACTATTCATCTAATCAAAATTACCCACAATAAAATCGAAGAAACTACCAAAAAAGACCTCCTCAAAATCACCAACAACAACAATTCTATCAAAATCCCCACTCACAAAAACCTGCAAAAAACAGGCATGTCTTTGGAAGATATTTTGAAAAGTCTAGCCGTAAGTACTCAATCATTCCAACAAGAAACAAGAGCTAGTATAAAAAATTTGGAACAGAAAATGGCTCAACTAGCTACTTCTGTGAACAAAATGGAATCTCAAGGTAAGTTCCCATCTCAACCTGAAGAAAATCCTAAACATAATGTGAATGTTGTTACTTTGAGAAGCGGAAAAATTTATGAAGGACCAAGAATGTCTAAAGAAAAAGAAATAGAGATAGAAATCGAAGAATAATCTGAATCCGACAAAATAAGCACAACTCCAAAGAAATCGGCTGAAGTTGAGGTAAAAGTGACACCCCCTCCTTTTCCATCAAGATTAAAAAATACAAAAAAATAAAAGGAAGATCAAGAAATTATGAACATGTTTCAAAAAGTCGAGGTAAATATGCCTTTACCAGATACAATTAAACAAGTTCCATGTTATGCAAAATTTCTTAAAGAACTTTGTACCTCCAAGAAAAAATTAAAAGGAAATGAAACGGTAAAAGTCGGTGAAAATTGGTAAGGACTTTCCATTAATAGCAGTGACCTTTTTGGCTTGCCCTCAGTAATCCAAATGGTATTAGAGTTAATTGAGAGAGATAGAAATAAATAGTTTATTAATTTATTATGCGATGACAAATTAATTAGAAACTAGTTTGGAACTAGTTAGAACTAATTTGAATCGATTGGAATTAATTTAAATTAATTTGGGAGTAATTAAAAGTGAATGCACTAAATATTAATTATTCAATAGTTGGGCAATGTACAATGTTGAGGGATGAGGATAGGGGACGAAATTAACAAGGATTTATCTTTTTTAAAATTTCGTTCATCACCTATACGATAAAAGGATAAGATTTGAATTATGGATAAGTTTGATTATTTAATCAATTATCCTTATCCGATTTTATTTCAAATCAGGTTTACGTCTAAGCATCCTTGCAAACTATAAAACCCCCACCCTGACACTCATTATTTTCGTCCCACTCCTAGAGGTCTCTCAGACTTGGATTAATTTTATATGTTTACGCTGCCATGATTAGTGAATCTAAGGTATATAAAGCCTAACAGTGGTATCAGAGCCTATACTTAGTTGGTATTTGCACTACATAAATTATTGTTTGACATTTTTTTTTCAAAAATTATATTATCGCTTGGATAAATCCATTTTTGGGATATTTGTTATTTTTAAATGTTTTAAAATAATTTTTTGGTAATTATCTCCAAAATAATTATTTATCCTTTAGCATTATTTTGAATTTTTGACATTATTTCCATTTTGGTAAATTAGGAAATAGATAATTTAAATAGTTTAAATTATTTAGGATAATTAAATTAAAATTAATCATTATCATGTGTCCTCACATGATTTGAATATTTAATTTTTTATTAAATTATTGGTATTTGATTATACAAGGATAATTAGGATTAATTAGTTGTTTAATTATGATCCTAAATGTGTGATTTGCTTGTTTAATATTAGTTATTGACATGTGTCCTCACATGATTAGAATTTATATGGTGATTTAATATTATCATTTGAACACATAGGCTAATGTGAATTAATGTGATTAAATAGCTAGTAAATTTTAAAAGGTTTAAAATATACCTTATACATTTTATAATAGTTTTTATTATATATATAATTAAATTAAATACATCAACTTGGATCAAGACAATGATCATCAATTCTAAGTACTCTAAGATGGTTTAAGGAACGGCCTATATATGACTGTTGAATGGGCATCCTTTTCGCTCACCGCCATTTGTGTGGACCAATAGAGTTACCGAAAGGGTCCAAACATGTTGATGTCAAGTTAAAAGTATTAACTTAACAATTATCCAAACAAAATTCCAATTTAGATAAATAGGAAAATGTGAAAATGTATGCTAATCCATGAAAACGCACATAATTTCCTTATGGTATATTAATGGAGCGTGTGTGGTTAACTGACACTTTAATTTGAGACTGTAGGTGAAATATGATATGGCAATTCGAGTTTATGGTTGTTGATGGAGCGGTGGTTTACCGGCACATCAGTTTGAGACTATAAATGGAACGAATGTGCCAATGTGCTTTTACATGGATAATTCACAATCTTGTTTGTGGTCCTCGGTATCCCAGCCACAAAAGTATGATAGCATATCCGAGATTAACATGCCATTGATAAGTTCAATAAATCTTAAAAAGAACTAGGAATTTCATAGTGATTGAAGTTGGCAAAGTGTATGCCTACCTAAATAACATCATGGCGTGATTACGACATCCATTTTCATTAAGTGAAGTGAAATATAGATCCTAGCCTTTTTTTAATAAATTGGATAATTAGTTTAAGGATAAATCAAACCCACTAAAACATAAATCATAAACTTCATCATGAATGATGTCTAAAATACATATTGTCCGCTATAAAGAATATTACTGCTACGTGGAGCAAGATTGGTTTTTCATTTGGTCATAGTTAGTTTCTAAGATTAGAAGATGATCCTAGATTAGGTGACCAGCTCGTATCATTAGTTCATATTAATTATGATACAAACAACATGGGAAAGACCATCATGGAGTTGTATGGCGTGTTAAAGACTACTAAAATTAACATGGTCCACACAACATGGGATTGAAGTTTGGTTCCCTAACTCCAACCTTAATGCCAAGGACTAAGAGAGAGGCTAACTCTGAGACTCTTCAGACAAACCCAAAATAGAGTATGTTCCACAACAAGGTAAAAAAAAGCAAAAGATTGTAACATAAAGAATCGGACCAAATCATAGACACCGAGCCCTTGTTGCTGTATATAATATTACTGACCAGTTTACTCTGATGTTTAATCTATGGTACTATGATCTTAAATTGTTAAGTTATACAATGTTTTATGAGATGGTTTTGACTTGGTTTGTTAAAAGTATATTACGCTTGTTATATTTTGAAATGAGAAAACTTACTCATGAAATCTATGAAACTACTATAGTAACAGTACTCCAAGGTTGATTCAAAATGTCCAAGGTCTTTGGATAAAATGTATTCGTGGAGTTATTATCTTGAGAAGTGCATTACCAAATATCAATATGGATAGGATTTTGGAAATCATTTGACTACGAGTCTTATGATTAATGCTACTCTTATTAAGATAGATGACAAAAGCACCACTTAGTAAGTATATGTTTGTTGGAATTAGTTCACACTAATGGTCTATTCGGATTGACCACAATACAAAGTTAAACAAAACTTTCATGTTTGTGGAAATTGTCATATTGATCATATAAAGGAAACACATCACTAACCTCCATTTATACAGGACCTTAGATTCATTTGACTTGGAGTCAACTGGTGTATGCAATTCTTGTTTACTTGACAAATTAACAAAGATTCCATTCACAATAGGTTGTGAAAGAGGCAAGGACTTGTTGGACCTCATACACATTGGTATATATGGACCGTTCAGATCCACCACAAGACATAATGAAACATACTTTGTTACATTTACTGATGAGTTTAGTAGAGATGTTTGTGCTTATATGATTAAACACAATTTGAAACCCTTGAAGTGTTCAAGGAATTCCAAAACAAAGTTAAGAATTAACTGGGAAAAAGGATAAGATACTCAAAATCCAAAAGGGTATTGGTGAGCATCTTAGTCAAGGTTATATGCTCTTCTAAGGAACTTGCAATGGTTTCACAAGTTAACCTGTTCTGTAACAGCACTTCATAATGGTGTAGTGAGAAGGATAAAACAATTGTAGTTTGCTTTGTTTCATGATGAGTCGTAATATTCTTCGGAACATATTTGGAATTGTGCCAAAAGAATGTTGCCAAATCCTAAACCTTGTAACAACTAAAAGGTATTCACGAAAACCTCTGAGATGTGAAGTGGTAATTGTCCCCTGCTAGCACATGATAAAGTCTGGCGTTGTAAGGTCCGTTCATTACAAAACGCTCGAGAAACCAGGACCCAAATCAGAGATGTGTTACTTCGTTGGTTATCCCAAAAGTTCTTGGAATAATTGGTTTTAGAAACCTTCCAAGAACAAAGTATTTTTTGCTCGAATGACCATCTTCCGAGATAGGAGCGTATACTTTAAGAAGCTAGTGGGTGCTAGATTTATCTTGATGAGATTCAAAAGTCAAGCAATGAAGAACCTAAACTTGGGACTAGCAGTCAACTAGAGGTTGAGAGACTTGTTGAAATTGAGCAAATAGATTTCTTAGAAAGTTGACACGGCCTCACATTATGTTCAAAGCTTGATAGAGAACGTCGTGCACTTGAATTAATTGGTTTCCAAATCAAGGAAAGTGATGTCATGTTAAATGGCCTAGATAAGCCCAAACTATCAGGCAGCTATAGTAGGCCCATACGCTGCTAAATGAAATAAAGTGATGGAAAGCGAGATTCAATCCATGTATGATAATAAAGTTTGGAATTTGATTGATCATGACGGATAACCGAGTTTGGAATTTGGTTGATCACACACTTGGTTTCAAAACCATCAGGTGTCAATGGGTCTTTTTGGAAAAGACAAACATGGATAGGAATGTATACACATTCAAATCTAGGTTGGTTGCAAAGGGTTACACTCAAAACCAAAGATTTAGTTTTGAGAAAACCTTGTCGCCAATAGCAATGATCGAATCTTTCAGGATATTACTTGCATTTCAATATTATGAAATATGGCAAATAAGATGTAAAGAAAACCAGTTTCCTTAACGGAAAACACAAAAGGAGTGTGTAAGTAACACATTCAAAAGGTTTTTACAGTCTAGGAATCCTGATAAAGTGTGCAACCTTGAGAGGTCTATTGATGGACACAAATAAGCATCTCGCAGCTAGGATTTGTTTCAATGAGAAACTTAAAGTGTTTTAATTTTGAGAAGCAAATATAAGCCAGGATATGTGTTAAGGCCAGTGGGAGCATTGTAGTATTCCTTGTTATGAATTTTGGTGATACATCACTTATAGGAAACAATGCCCAATGTTGCAAGTGCAAAAGCTTTGAAAATGTTTTGCTATGAAGAACGTGGGAGATACATTATATGGAATAAGGATCTATGGATATAGATACTTGATAGAGAGATTTGTAAAAAGATCTATGGAGATAGGTTTGAACGACTAATAAGACTAAGCCAAGATACTCACTTAGATGAGATCTTGAAGACATTCAAGATGAGAGATTCTAAGAATATGTTTATACCTATAAAACATGGCATGACATTGAGTAAGACCCAATATCCCAATTATAGTATGAATTGGAAAAGGATGAATCGGGTCCCATACGCTTCGGCTAGAGGATCGATCAAATATGCCATGTTGTATACTTAACCTAATGTCTCATATACCTTGAGCATGACAAGTCATTATGACGTTAATCCTAGAAACGTCATTATATCACAAAATCAAGAACGTCTTAAGTATATTAGGTAGATATAAGATTAGTTCTTGGGAAAATTTAGATTGCATTAGAGGACATCTTAAGTATTTTATGAAGATGTAAGATTGGCTCCTCAAGGAATATAGTTTAAAAGTTTATGCTGGTTCACGCTTTCTAAAAGAAAGATAGGATCCATGTTTGTAGTAAGGATTCATAGTCTTAATAAATTGTGACTTAGAGGAGTACCAAGTAGGACACCATAGTGAAGTTAACAATATAACCTAGAGTATATTGTAGCTAGTGATGTTACAAAGAAATCTATGTAGCAAAAGGGGTTCATCATAAATACTATTATTGTTTTATACTTTAATAGTTATGTTGAGATCCTTTTTGTGAGGGTGAAGTCATTTTGACTTAGAACCCATGTCACATGAATGCACATGGCATTTACTTAGCAGTTGCCATTACAATTAAAAACTTGTCAAAAGTTAGAAGTTTGTCAAAAGTTAAAACATCATGGTCAATAGAATTGTTCTATGCCATTGTCAATTATTCTGATTCAATGGGCACAGAATTGTCAATGAGTTGGTTTAATGTTTTGTTTTATATATTGGAACTGGTACAATATTAATCTTTATCTGATTTGGTGATTATTATGTGGAGATCATAATATATGCAAGATTATAGTCATTTCATTAGTTTACTATTATGTTCATTTTGCATGTTTAGATCCCACTTCTCGAGTATTAATTTACTCAAACATCCACAGTTGGTCATACTCTTGGAAGTAAGTATTGATTTAAGATTGTCGTGGAGTATTAGATGATGCCTAATGGAGATTAAACATGGCATGTGATAGGTTTTATGCAAAACAACAAAAGCTTAAACCCTAAGATCACATGCAACCTAATTGGATCTATGTTTTCACTATTTGAACATATAACTAAATACCTAAGGCCAATCGAAAATTACTAAAAAGAATTAAAAGAAAAATACTAACCTTTAGTTTATTCTTGAAAGCTTAGCACCGCAAACGCCGTGCCTCAAATGAAGTCACACCCAAAGCAAGGAAGTCGAACAACAGAAAGAGTAGAGACAGAGAGAATATGGCGCAGAGAATGGGGTGCCAGGTGCCCTTATTTATAAGCTTACAGGTAGTTATCAGATAAGCCTTAGAGATAAACCTTTTTGAATTCAAATTGAGATAAACATTTTATCATTTGATTCAAACTCTATTTATCTATATTATATATTTTCGAAATCAAGGATTATCCAATCCTTGAAATCGCCAACCACCCAGCTGCCAAAATTATCACTACTCAACTATTGAATAATTACAATTCAGCCCCTGCACCTTTAATTAATCCAATTAATCACCAAATTAATTCCAATTAATTTCTAAGTAATTAATACTATTTCTAATTAATATATTATCAACATTGTTGGGGCCTATTTTGGTGGTTTATGCTTTATTATTTGTTCTATTTAAGTTTTGGGCTTGTTTAGTTAGATATGGGTTTGGGGTAGATATGTAATGGGCTTGTATTGTCCAATTAGTATAAATAGCTTCCTTGTAGGTGTGTTTGAGGGTTGGTTGGCCGAAAACCATATTGTGAGGTGTCTAGAAATCGTGTGGTGCTAGAGTAATGGTGATCATGTGTACCAGTCGTTCAAGTTAATCAATTAGAGTGCATTTGATCATTTCTTTGTGTTTTCTACTTCATCTTTACCTTTTCTTGATTGTATTTCAATTGGTTTTCCGCACCAATTGAATATTCATATGATTGATATTGTTTTGGCAAATATTGGGACTTACAATTGGTATCAAAGCTTGAAAACAATTTTTATTGTTTTGATATCAATCATTTTTCAAAGAAAAGTATCAATTTTGGTGTTTTTGGTGTGTCAATCGAGTGCTACTGTTCATTGGGTTCATAATATCTTCTTCGTGTTCATCGGAAGTCATATTGGTGGAATTATCTTCAAAATCCCGAAAATTAAGGAGTTACCATGTTTTTTGTGGTTTTTTCGGTGGTTTTAAAGAGGTTTTTCGGTGGTCTCTCAAAAGGATTTCGGCGGCAACAAGGTTTTTCGGTCAACATCAACCGAAACACTTAGGTGTTCGGTCTTCATCCACTGAAAAACTAGGTTTTTCGGTCATCTTCAACCAATAACCTGACTTCTTCGGTAAACACAAGGGTCAAACCTGAGTTCTTCGGTCAACACAAGGATCAAACCTAAGTTTTTCGGTCAATTTGGTCAGGATAGTGGATATTGGATTTTCGATTATTTTTTTCCTTCTTTTGTTGTTTAAATTTATTAGTAAAATGACCACCGAAAGAAAAGAGTTATGCAAAAATTCGTGCTGTCTGGACTGTGAAACGAAAATTAATAAATATCGTGAAATCAACGAAAATCTTGTAAGGGAAATTTTTGAACTTGAAAATCTAAATTACAATCTTAAGAAGAAAATTAAACCATTACAAGAAAAACTGGATGCAAAGATAAGTGACTTTAAAATATTACAAGACGATTATAGTACCAAAAATTGTCTTCTCAAAATGGCTAACGAAGACATTGTCAAATTAACTATCGAACATGACTCTTTGAAAGCTCAAGTTCAAGATACAGAGTTTGTTTTTAAAAGGTTCGAAGGGTCAAGCACGATAGTCGAGTCGATGATAGAGTCTCAGCTTAAATGGGATGAAAACTCAGGGTCTTGGGTACAAAAGGGTTCCACCTCCATTTAATTATAATTGTACCCCACCCCTCGATTTAAATGACATCTTTGTAGCTGAAAAATCAAGCCAAGCTAAGAAGGATGTGCTAGAAAATTCTGACGAATCTGTTGAGTGTGCAGGAAATGAAAATTCTTCAGACATCACACCTGCTAGCTGCTCAACAAGAGATGATGATGTTGCCAGGAATTTAAATGATCAGACTTCTGATAAGCACAAGTCAAGGAAACCTTCAAAACATGCAACAGTGTATACATGCAGCTGTGGACACTCTCAAAAGCCATCAACCTTTGGGTCAGGATACAGTCCACATCGTGTTGTTTACAAACGACAAACATGCTACAACTGTGGTACTCCTGGACACATTTCCATAAATTGTCCTAAGAGTGTTCAAAGTCACAGAAAGATGCAAAGAGCGAGATCAGTCAAGAAAAATTTCTCTAGATCTCACTCAAAAGATGGTGACTATAATATTGCCAAGGCTAGGAGACAAGCACAAGGGGACAGAAAGATCAATCCTAGAGATGACTCTACAAAGACAGAATCCATAAATATAATGCAATCTCAAGGATCCAGATTTAGCTCACACTGGCAATACAGACCTAAAGCAAAAGGCAAACCAACTCCCAAGACAAACGCTGGAACACCCAACCGGTCAATCAAAGGGAAATCAAGACCAAACTACCAATGGGTACCCAAAGGGAGTAATTCTAAACCTTTAACATATTCTGTTAATTCTTCAAACTCTATTCTTGATAAGCAGGATATGGTATGGGAGCAGGTGATACACTCAGACGGCAGTGGCAAACCCAGTTATAAGATGGACTGGGTTCCTAAAAGGAATTGATCCTGCATTGTGTGCAAAAGTAGCCATGGAGGCATATCATCAAACCTAAGTTTGGTGGTAATGGCTGCTTCATGCACACAAATGGGAGACATATATCTATTGTGAACAATTCATATTTTTATAGAAAATATGTGTCCGTTACGGGAAAAAGGAATAGCAATGTTCAAATAGAAATTCATCAAAGTCTCTTCAATTGCATATATACGGTTTGATCTCTCCAATTTTGTCTCTGATTCTAAATTGTTGTGCTCATAAATGTTTGATTTCTGTTTCGTGACAAATTTTTTTTTTGCCTTGTTTTGTCTCCTTCTGTGCCAAATTTAAGGGAGAGAGTAATTTTCATAAAACCCATAAAATTTATAAAATTCAAAATTACAAAAATATTTTCTGGTGTGTTTCTCTAAAATTAAGAAAAACCAAATTTCTCAAAACAAATCAAAACTGACTGTGTCGTTTAATTGTCCAATCCTGTCTTGACTGTTAGTTTGTTCCTGTTTGGAATTGATATCCTTGTAGATAAATATAGTTGTTTTCAAGTTGAATAAAATACATATAGATTGCAAAAGAAATAATTGGAATTAAAATGATGTATAGAAGATTCAGTATTTGTTTAAGGATCATGAATGTTTATTTTGGTCGTTTATCTGGTTTATGTGCTGTCACCATGAACCTAAGTTCATTAAACTTCAAGTTGTTGTGAAAGTGTCTTGTCTGAGAATTGGTGTCTACTCAATTTCCCCTACATACATGGTTTATCAATCCTGGCTTTCCTAATGATATGGGTCTGAGAGAAACTTTTAGTATACTATATTGGTCTGCTGAGTGTGTCCAATTGTCACAACCCACACTAAAGTAGTGTGTGGTTAGGCTAAAAGAGGCCAATGCGTCCACATGTCAAAATAGTCATTAGGATTAAATTAAAAGAGGCACAAAATCAGCCCATCTAGAGACTCTAAAAGAGGCCAATGAGCCCACATGTTTAAAGCCTAAGGAGCATCAATGTAAATTGTATAAGAACTCCTCGAAAAGATGCCAATGATGCACAAAAGAAGTAAAACTTCTTAAAAGATGTCAATGTTGCACAAGGCAAAAGAGTAAGGAAAACATGTAAGAGTTATGACTAAAAAGGAACATAGACTTAGGAAAAAGAGTCAGTTAGCCAAAGAGTTTCTCAATTAGAAAGGGGAGATAACCTGTGTATGTTATGGAAATTTTGTTTGAGAGATAGATTCTTGAGATAAAGCCTCTTACTCAAAATGAAGAAACTAGAAAAGCCGTTTCAAATCGAAACGAATTTTAAGATAAATTTCCAGGTTGGCGATTCTCTTGACACAATAACCGTTTATTTCCTTCTATAAATTCTAAATTGTATATACATCATTTTAACAAATATTATTTCTAATGCAACTATGTGAGTTCTATTCGCAATGAAAAACGTAAGTCTATTCTGAAAAATATCAACCAAACGTGGAACCAACTTAATTTTTTATAGGAATAATTGGATTGTTGATTGCACGGTTATTAAAATTAATTTCGCTTCTGTTTAAATTTTTTTTTTGCATTTAATTTTTTTGGAAAATCAAATATTTCTGTAAATCTTTGATTTAGGGGGAGAAATTGTGAAAATCAAATAACAAATTAAAAATTGTGAAAATAAAATAAAATTGCAAAAATTGCAAAAATAATTTTTTTCTTTCTTTTGTGTGATTTTAACGTTTTATTTATTTACTTATTTGTTTTTATTTATTTACGTATTTATTTCTATTTTTTATTTTTATTTTGTCACGAAACATTGAAATTTAAATGTTTTTTGGGCGAAAATCGGTTTGGGTGTGAATGGGTGTTCGGTGGACTTTGGGCCTAAAAACCCTTGGCCCACCTGATGTTTTTCAAAGTTTTTAAAACCCTTTTTGCCCTTCCTCTCTCTTTTTCTCGCAAACCCTAACCGCCACCATCACTTTCTTCTCTCTCTCGCGAACTCTCTACAACTCCGTCTCTCCCGATTTCTCTCGATTTTTTCTCGTTTTTCGTCCGTCCAAAGGTTGTATATGCATAAGAAGATCTCGATTAATTGATTATTCGGTTCAAAATTTTGATTTTGCAGGTTTTTCAGGTGGATTTCGTGGTTAGCGGTACCGAAATGGGTTTTTCGCCCTGCTGACGTCATCTGACCATCTGGTTTGTCGACCTGGATCCGGGTCGGACCGAAAAGGTCCCATGACCCGATCCGTGTCGACCGAAAAACTTCTTCCGGACCGAAAAACCACCTCTTACCGACCCGCTTCGTCCAGATTCGATGCGACCCGACCCGTCTTGGACCGAAAAGGTCCATACGAACCGAAAAACTGCTTTGACCCATGTTCATTCATCTGGTTTAAGAGAACTCGACCCGTTTTGGACCGAAAAACCTTCTTATGGACCAAAAAACCTTCTACTGGACCGAAATACTCCTTTTTTGGGTCGTTTTAGTCCATTGGACCTTGTTTTTTAATCAATTTGGATCATTTGTGCGTTTTTGGATCGAAATGTTTTTTTGTGGATTAAATAATTTATTTGGGATTAAATGAAATTAAAATTTTAAATTCAAAAGTGACTTTTTTTAATTCCCTTATCATAAAACACAAATTAATTTCGGTAAATTGCTTCGGGTAACATTGTGAGTTAAATTTCTTAAATTTCTGCGAAACATTCTCTCACTTAGCCAGTTTAGTGCAGATCAAATGGCTGCTGCTAATTACTTGAAAAGCGTGGATTTCCAAAACATTCCTGGCTATCTGGTGGATTTACCTGAGGCACACAAAAGTGATTTTCAGTCTATGATCAACAGTCTCAACAACTGCTGCATCACTCACGCACTATATGTAAGAGAATACCCACCCACTCTCAAAAAGATGCTTCCTCCATTCTGGAGATTTCTTGCACATACCTTTGTGCATTGTATCTCTGGAAGGAAAGGAGGGTCTGATGAGATCAGCAAAATCGCTAGAGCCGCTTTTGTCTCCTTTGCTCTGGACTGGGAGTACAATTATTCAAGATACGTGTTTGAAGAAATGCAGAGCAACCTATAAAGGGCGAAAAAGGATCTCTTTCTGATGTATCCTCGATTTTTACAAGAGATTCTTAACCAGAAGTACCCACAGCTTCAAAAGACTGCTAACACACTTGACATGAAACTTATGAGTCCTCATACCTTCTGTTGCTCCTAATGTCGAGGCAGAAAGAGTCAGATCTAAGTTAGTGTTCGGTTTTGAGCAAGCAATCGATATAACTGATGATGATGAGGAAACAGGAGAAGAGAACCAAGGAGATGAAGTCATCGAGCTTTCAGCAAAAGAGCTCGAGGATCTAATAGAAAATGCTTTTGGTCCTATGGACAATGAAATTGAAGCCGAGACAGAAGTCTCTCAGCCATCTGTGTTGATTCCTCCTCAACCAGATGTCGCTGCTACTACCGAAACTGAAGACGAAAGTCAAGAAGAACTCTCTGCTAACCTAGTTCAATTCAAAAAAAGACGACTGGATCCACGACCAGGTGTCTATCGTCCAGAGACCCCCAATGTCACTCCCGCTACAACCTGTACACCTACTGAAACTGATCCAAGCCCAGTCATTCCAGATGTTCAAAGCCCTATTGTTCAGGAACAACCGAGCACATAAATTCCTGAAATCCATAGTCCAATGTTTGACTCTAATCCTATGGACATGGATGATCAAAGCCCTATTCGTGAAGCGACTCGTGAGCCCATTGTCGAAGAAGTGGTGATGCCAACCACAGAATTTCAAGCAGGAGGAAGCTCCTCAAATCCACCTCCCGTCAACACCTCAAAAGGCAAAAATGTTATGCTCGAATCAGAATTCGTTGAATGCTGCCAAAGCCCTGAAGATCACCCAACTAGAAGCAAACTTGGGAGGCATGTCAGCATTGCTTCTGGATGTGAGGTAGCGGCTGTCCCAGAAATTTGGTGTTGATTTCTTTGGTGCTGATGTTGAAGAAAACACAGCCGCTAGTGCTTCTAGTTCAAGACCATATACTCCTGCCTCCACTGTGAACATTGATCAATACATGGCCGCTGGGCCTCACACTGTTGAAGACCGGAGAGAATAACAGCGTCAGAGAGATCTTCAAAGATCTAAACGAGGAAATACTCTTGTCCGAGTAAATGCTGATCAGCACGTTCGTGACAACGATGAACCTCAGATATCTGACTGAACGATTCTCTGACAGATATGGAGATCGCTCAGGAATAAAGTGTTGGGGTGTTGATGAGAAAAAGAAATTGTGGTAGGTAAGAAGGAAGAATGGCCACGTGGAATACTACAATCAAGCCCACCAGTTCACATCGTGGACCAGGGTGGATCTGACAGAGTTATCTAAGGCTCCCTTCTATAATCCATCAAGAGATCAAAGGGCTTGGATATTTTTTCGGTTCTTAGATAAACAGGTATATACCAGCTTTGAGGGAATGGGGACTGCCAAATCCGTCGTTAAAAGACTCAAGGGTGTGAGAGATCCTGAAGGCAAACGGATCAAGCACGTTTTCTGGCTTGCTACCAACAAGATCAAAGCTATTCCTATAGCTAATCCGCTTCCAGAGAATTCTCTCCGCGACATGGAGTTTTGGGCATATGATCCCACATCTTTCACTGACGTGATAAAGCTTAAAGATAATCAGATTCGTCTGATCGAGCCTAAAGATTTGTTGATGTTCTGTGAGCACGACATTAAAAGCTTGCTCGTACGCAGATATTGTGTGAAAGTCTTATCCTAGAGGAAACTGTGAATCATTCACTGTAGTCGCCATAAGGATTGCGGAGAGAGGCTATTGGGCTGGAGGATTGGGCCGGCTTGACATGAACTTACTGGATCTCGATATCTAAATCAAAGTAAAGCAATAAACCAAGGGGGAGATTGTTGGGCCCTATTTTGGTGGTTTATGCTTTATTATTTGTTCTGTTTACGTTTTGGGCTTGTTTAGTTAGATATGGGTTTGGGCTAGACATGTAATGGGCTTGTATTGTCCAATTAGTATAAATAGCTTCCTTGTAGGTGTGTTTGAGGGTTGGTTGGTCGAAAACGATATTGTGAGGTGTCTAGAAATCGTGTGGTGCTAGAGTAATGGTGATCATGTGTACCAGTCGTTCAAGTTAATCAATTCGAGTGCATTTAATCATTTATTTGTGTTATCTACTTCATCTTTACCTTTTCGTGATTGTATTTCAATTGGTTTTCCGCACCAATTGAATATTCATATGATTGATATTGTTTTGGCAAATATTGGGACTTACAAACATAATATATTAATAAACTATTTATTTTATTTATATTGATTTATTAATCACATAATAAATCAATCTCAATCTCTTCTGGTTTT
Organism: Cichorium intybus; assembly: GCA_023525715.1. Taxonomy (NCBI): domain Eukaryota; kingdom Viridiplantae; phylum Streptophyta; class Magnoliopsida; order Asterales; family Asteraceae; genus Cichorium; species Cichorium intybus. The sequence goes on along the minus strand of CM042015.1, from coordinate 65,671,436 downwards.
TCTGTCAAACTTCTAGCTATGAGGGCAACCCAAATGGACTTTGCTACTATCAATCAGGTAAATACAAATTATTAGTCATGGCTTAGACACCTAATCCAACAGCATGGAGATGCAACTAATACTCATGAGTACTTATATGGAGATTTAGATATTGGATAAAGTCGTACTTAGCGAGATTACTTCATAGATATAATCACGAGTAATTCTAAGATGATAATATATATTCAAACGGAGATGCATGCGTTTTAGTTTACAATTTTGTTATGCATTGGTTTACTTAAACGCAACCGTAACAGTGAGTTATAAAAGGTATGTCCATGCATGACATGATGAGTTGGCTATGACTATGCAGTCAAAGTTTCTTTGTTCCTTTTTCCTTAATAGGAAAAGTGATATCTATGGGGCCCTCGGTGATTTGATGTTGACATTGTAGTGCTAGGGCTACCACTGACTAGATTGATATATTCAATTCATTAGTCTGATAAGGTCATCATAAATCGGAAACTGAGAAACATAATCTTGAACCTTGAAATTGATTCTTATTCATGTCTCAGGTTCATACGATATCTCGTAGAACAAAGGAATAGTTGGTCACTTATCTAAAGGTTTGTCTCTAAAAATATGATTCCGAGTTCGGCAAGGCTAAGGAAGCATGCTCTGTTGATTAAGTGGGAGACTTGTGACCCATAGTAGTTGATGAGTTGTCCAAGTGGGAGACTGTTGGAATAGTGTCCAAGATCATAACCAATTGGTAAGAACTTTTCATTAATAGCAGGGTCCTTTTTGGATTGCCATCAGTAGTGAAAATGGTATTAGAGTTCATTGAGAGAGAGAAATAAATAGTTTATTGATTTATTATGTGATTATAAATTAATTAGAAACTAGTTTGGAATTAATTAGAATTAAGTAGAATAATTTAAATTAATTTGGGAGTAATTAAAAGTGCAAGGACCAAATATTAATTGTTCAATAGTTGCGAAATAGATAATGTTGAGGGATGAGGATAGGGGACGAAATTAAGAAGGGTTTATCCTTCGAAAATTCCGTTCACCACCTATATGATAAAATGATAAGATTTGAACTAAGAATAAGTTGGATTATTTAATCAATTATTATCCGGTTTTATGTCTAAGCATCCTTACAAGCTATAAAAACTCCTCCCTGACTATAATCTCTCTCTTGGAGTTTTCTCTTCTCTCTTAGCAGAATCTATAATCCCTCTCTAGGGTTTTATAGCGAGCTTTCTTAATTATCCAATTACCCTAATAATTTGGAATTATTGTGTGTGAACCATTAGAGCTACTATCTTTTGGGTATTACCTTCCTTAGCATGAATTCAATCCACATCAAGGGTTCTTCAAGCAAATTGGTTTTGCTAAAAGGGTGGTAATTTTGATCCCTCTTGTAGTTGTAAATATCATTAGGTTGGATCCTAGTAGGTTTTAGTAATTGTTTTTTTTTTTTTTTTTTTTACGGCAAGAAAGATTTATTAGAAAATGGGACAAGCAAGTAGCTTAGACCCAGCCAAGGAGAACAAACAGTACAACAGGAAAGAACATTACAACAGAACCTAATGGGAAAATGAAGTATGAATTACATTAAGTGGATTAGTGAATCTAGGGTATATAAAACCTAACAATTTCTGCATACAATTATATATAGAAAACATAGAAAGTAACTTTTGATGTTTTATTATTTTTTCCTGAAACACGAAAACATAAACATTATGTAAGAGTTCAATTTCGAAAGAACTGAAATGGATATAGAAACTGATACAGAAACAACTCTTGGTGTTTCGTATTTGTAGAGTTCAAACTTTCTAATAATCAAAGTTCAAATAAAAGAATAAAATATAGACAAATCAAATACTTATGTTTCATTATTTTTTATTCTGATTTTTGATGTTTTCTACGAGAAATCGAACTCAATAACAAATCAAAGGCTTGAAGAATAATCGACCACAGTTCTTGAAGACATAGAAGTCACTTATTGAATATGGAGAAATCAATGTATATGCACTATGCCGCATATAAAACGAAACAGAACAAAATTCGTGAATACCATTCCAATTGGGACTGTCGAAATTAATTGGTTTCCAACCGGCACTTGTGCGTTGTACGATTGTGTTCAAGACTTGCATGGAGTTGAAGATGATGTCAAGTAATTGCTTGCCAATCGACACTGTCGGAAGAAAGTGAAATAAGAAAGTGATAATAGGAATCAAAGTAAGGGATTTCACTAACTTAATCAGTTGACACAAATTTGGACCTGTTCAATCCTGGTTTTTAGTGGCCAGTTCATCTAGGTTTTGGTGAAAACCTGCAAGTTCACTACGAGTCCTAACAGAAAAAAAAAAAAAAAAAAAAAAAAAACTAGTCATGAATGACCTGTCCTTTTCTTCGATTCATGGTCTCACTGGTCAGGTCGACCCGGATGTAAAACATTGCAAACACTATAAAAAATGAGTTGACACAAATTTGTGTATGTTTCTGACAGACACAAACACACATACACAACAATATTAGATATCAATATTTTAAAAATCATATCCATGTATTGTTTATTCCATAAGGTGATGATTTCTTTTGTTTATACGATTTTGATGGTACAGTTTTTTACCCTATCATTTACTTTATTATTGAGTTCCTAATTCGAGAGATGTCAAACGGTATAAACTAATGGAATTGTATTGGTCACTATCATTTGCATTTTACGTTCGTACACAACAGTTTTTAATTATACATAACAATTTATGTATTTAAGGTAGTGTGCATTATGTATAAAATATCTTAAATTGTTGTGTATAGTTAAAAACTGCTGTGTAGATATCACTTTCCAAAAGAAAAAGGTAAACAAAATGTGACAAAATCAAATGCATAATCGTTCATCATGAGTAATGAACTTTCTGATAATTAAAAGAAGTGGGTAGTCGACTAGTCGGAAATGCTCTTGTCCCCTTAGGCTATAAATGAAAAAAGCACACACCATGAAAGTGGAAATTTATTATTACTCGTCAAAATCAAGAAAGTGGGTTGACTATGCATTCACATGGAATTTGAGAGCATGTGACCATATTTGTTTGGTATACCCGTAATACCAAGGGCGTGATGCTAATATAAATTATAATGATGTTTGTTTGGTTAGTTTGCATACTTAATAAATTATATTAATTAATAAATTTTAACGAAATAACAAATATAAAAAACCATTAACAATAATATGAAAATGTAAATAAAATAATAGAGCAAAAAATAGTACCACGATACATAATTAATTGTTTGATACATAAAACATGTTTGATTAAATAGTTGAAGAAATAGTAAGTTTTAGATAGGGTCATCTTAAAAAAAACTCCTTATAATAATTTTATGATAGTTCATCAATTTGTTTTTTTTTTAATATATATATATATATATATATATATATATATATATATATATATATATATATATATATATATATATATATATAGGGGTGAGCATTTGGTCCTCGGAACCGAGCCCAAACCCGAGAACCGAGGAAACCGAACCGAGATTAGGAACTGAGGGTATTACTTGGTCGGTTCTCGGTACCTATATATTGCTTAATTTGGGTTTGGTACTTTTCGGGTATGGTCCGGCTTGGTCGCCCCGTTTTGTGGGTTTGGTACCGAGCCCAACTAGAATTTTAAAAGGCAACTACATATCACTACCAAAAAAAAGAGATTACGTTCCATAATCACTTCCTGACTTTTCATATATATATATATATATATATATATATATATATATATATATATATATATATATATATATATATATATATATATATATATATATATATATATATATATATATATATATATATATATATATATATATATATATATATATATAGGGGTGAGCATTTGGTCCTCGGAACCGAGCCCAAGCCCGAGAACCGAGGGAACCGAACCGAGATTAGGAACCGAGGGTATTACTTGGTCGGTTCTCGGTACCTATATATTGCTTAATTCGGGTTTGGTACTTCTCGGGTATGGTCCGGCTTGGTCGGTCGGTTTGGTGGGTTTGGTACCGAGCCCAACTGGAATTTTAAAAGGAAACTACATATCACTACCAAAAAAAAGAGATTACGTTCCATAATCACTTCCTGACTTTTCGTTTGCTGCAATTTTACATGGTTTTGTAATTGTCGTCACGACTTCATACGAAGTCGGTTTGACCTGAAAATTTTCCAGCTAAAAATTCCTGAGTAGTAGTCCATTTTATGCTCTGGAATTCCTGCAATCGGTTTTATATTGACTGTTTTAGAGCCCCCGAACACAGCCTGTCAAAGCTGTTTTGTGCAGTCTTATTTTTACTTTTCTGCATTCTGTCCCGGTTTTGAAACTGTGGTCAATACTTCGTACAAAGTCGGATTGATCTGAAATTTTTGCAACATAAAGTTTATGAGTAGTAGTTAATTTTAGGCTTTTGAATCACTCAAATAGAGTTCATATTGACTGTTTTCCGAGCCCCGGAAAAAGGGATATCAAAGTCGAAAATTTGTATCACTAAGTTTGTTTTTATACTGTAGATTCTTTTTACCGACGAGATGTTTGCTTGCAATTACAATTCATTCAAAAAACTTATAAACAAACATCTCATTTATTTAAAAATGTTATAAAAAAACGGCTCATTTATGTTACATATAAACTTGTCAATTTATTTAAAAAGTTATCAAACGTCTCATTTAAGCAAAATAAAATTATTAAGGTTGGTCACGCTCGGTTCTCTCGGTCCCCAAGACCAAATCCGGAACCAAAAGTAATTGCTTGGTCCTCTCGGTTCTCTGGGTACCAAGACCAAAAACCGGTACCAAGACCAAAACCGAACCCAAAAACAAACTCTTGGTCCCCCCTCGGGTAAAACCCGACAGAACCCACACAAACCCGATCCTGACCCCAAGACCAAGTACACATTTTTGGTCGGTCCTCGGTTCCAGATTTCCCTTAAGCTTGGTCACGGTCTGGCTCGGGTTCTGTCACGGTCGGGTCAGTTCCAGGACCAAACACACCCCTATTATATATATATATATATATATATATATATATATATATATATATATATATATATATATATATATATATATATATATATATATATATATAATATATATATATATATATATATACGTGTTATTTGGTCGATTAAATCGGGTTTTAGTTAAGTCGGTTTTTTTTAATTTTTCCAAATTAATCGTAACCAAACCAAATAAGGTTCAGTTAAATCGGTTTCGGTTTATTTGGTTTGGTTAAGTCGATTTCGGTTTAATTTAACCAAACCAATTAATGTTCGGTTAAATCGATTTTAGTTTAATTTGTTTTGATTATTCAATTTGGTTAGTCGGTTTTGGTTTATATATATATATATATATATATATATATATATATATATATATATATATATATATATATATATATATATATATATATATATATATATATATATATATATATATATATATATAACCAAAACCGATTAACCAAACCGAATAAACCAAAACCGATTAACCAAACCGAATAAACCGAAACCGATTAATCAAACCGAATAAACCTAAACCGACTAACCAAATCAATAAACCGAAATCGATTTAACTAAACCTTATCTGGTTTGGTTAAATTAAACTAAAACCGCTTAACCAAACCGAATAAATTGAAACTAATTAATCTGAAATCGATTTAACCGAACATTATTTTCTTTAGTTTCAATTAATTTGGAAAAATTAGAAAAACTGATTTAAATCGAAACCCGATTTAATCGACCAGATAACACTTATATATATATATATATATATATATATATATATATATATATATATATATATATATATATATATATATATATATATATATTATATATATATATATATATATATATATATATATATATATATATATATATATATTAAAAGTAAATATTAAAAAAAACTCAATTGATGGAACAGCATAAAATCATTATGAGATGATTTTTTTTTACCAATACCCAGAATATTAGATAACTTCCTCTTAATGACGATGAGTATACAGGGTTCATCTTAAAAAACCTTCTCATAATGATTCTATGATGTCCCATCAATTGAGGTTTTTTTAATATTTAATTTTTAATATATATATATATATATATATATATATATATATATATATATATATATATATATATATATATATATATATATATATATATATATATATATATATATATATATACGTGTTATTTGGTCGATTAAATCGGGTTTCGGTTAAGTCGGTTTTTTTAATTTTTCCAAATTAATCGTAACCAAACCAAATAAGGTTCGGTTAAATCGGTTTCGGTATATTCGGTTTGGTTAAATCGATTTCAGTTTAATTTAACCAAACCAAATAATGTTCGGTTAAATCGATTTAGGTTTAATTTATTTCGATTTATTCGGTTTTATTAAGCGGTTTCAGTTTAATTTAACTAAACCAAATTGAGTTCGGTTAAATCGGTTTCGGTTTATTCGATTTGGTTAATCGGTTTCGGTTTATATATATATATATATATATATATATATATATATATATATATATATATATATATATATATATATATATATATATATATATATATTAAAAATAAATATTAAAAAAAGAACTCAATTGATGGAACATCATAAAATCATTATGAGAAGATTTTTTACCAATACCCAGAATATTAGATAACTTCCTCTTAATGACGATGAGTATATAGGGATCATCTTAAAAAAACATTCTCTTAATGATTCTATGATGTCCCATCAATTGAGGTTTTTTTTAATATTATATATATATATATATATATATATATATATATATATATATATATATATATATATATATATATATATATATATATATATATATATATATATATATATATATATATATATATATATATATATATATATATATATATAGTTAGTATTAAATACAATTCTTAAATACAGTGTGATTGTAGGACCCAACATGGACCATTAGATCAATAAAATCAATGGCTGTAAATAAATGGCATTTTTTAAATGAAAATCATAGAATACGCGTGTCTTTAAATGAAGAAACCCGGTTAAGGGTAAAAGAGTAAAAATCCCCAAAACTCATAACAACCGAACGATACGCATGCTAGAATCACGGACACGATGCAGTGGTGGTTTTTCACGCTGTTTGCGGCTGCCGGAGGCGAAAGAGATGGTCGTCGGCGACGCTGTTGGTCGTGAACGTGACTCTGGAATTCCATATATTGATTATCAGAGAATGAACTTGTAAAATTTTTGTTGACGTAAAAAAATAGTTACATAAGAGTTTTTAAAGTCTATTCTCAGAGAATAGTTTGTAAAACTATTGTTAACGTAAAAAAAATAGTTACGTAAGAGTTTTCAAAGCCAATTCTCATATAATGGTAAGCAATGTCAACGATAAGTAAGTGTAATAGTCTGTTTATGAAGAATTCTTGTAGAATATGTATACCATTCTCGGAGAATGGAGTGATTATATATGTTTACAGAGGGCTGGGAACAGCTATATGGAAAGCCTCATTCTCTGATAATGCCCCATTCTCTGAGAATGAACGTGAACCATTCTCATGAACGTGAAGGAATGCTACTGCATTCTCATAGACATTCATCCCCATTATCTGAGAATGCCCCAATCTCTGAGAATGAATGTGAACCATTCTCATGAACGTGAAGGAATGCTACTTCATTCTCATAGACATTCATCCCCATTCTCTGAGAATGCCTTTCCAAAACCCAGAAGAAAAAAAAGGCGGAGGTCGTTTTTTTAAAACCTGCAAATTAGACCGATTGCTTCAAAACCGACTTGTGTTTGACGATTTTCCAGTAAATTCTCAACTGAATTTTCAGTTTGATCGAAACAGGGGTCTCTACAGTTGGGACAAGTCGAACGACGGAGGACGGTAACCCAAACTGCTGTTGCTGGAATCCTGCTGTAAAATCTCCACGACGGCCGCGACGGACGATGTTGGAGCCCTTCTAGTTTTCTTCACGGTGGAGCCGTTCTGGTTTTCTTCACGGTGGTTTCCGGCGAGCTCTACCACATTCGAAGCTTTTCCGGTGGATTTCGGATTCAAAACCAAAGGATCACATAAATCCCAGAGAGCTCCGATCTTTCTGTGGGTTTTCGATTTGAAGTTGCGTAAAACCTTGGAAATTTGCCAAAGAAGGAAGAAACCCACGGGGATTTAAGGGTTTCTAAAATGAAATTGAATTGGGGAAGAAGATAACATAGGTCCTAAGAGTTGCAACTGTGGCGTCCTTAGTTTTATTGTGTTCCCGTAATTGCCCCTATCAAATGATTGGTCCAGAATTAGTCCTACAATCACAGAATATTTAGAAAATGTATTTGAACATATATATATATATATATATATATATATATATATATATATATATATATATATATATATATATATATATATATATATATATATATATATATATATATATATATATATATATATATATATATATATATATATATATATATATATATACGTGTTATTTGGTCGATTAAATCGGCTTTCGGTTAAATCGGTTTCGGTTTATTCGGTTTGGTTAAATCGATTTCAGTTTAATTTAACCAAACCAAATAATGTTCGGTTAAATCGATTTGGTTAATAGGTTTCGGTTATATATATATATATATATATATATATATATATATATATATATATATATATATATATATATATATATATATATATATATATATATATATATATATATATATATATATAGAGTCCGTTTCAAGGAAGAACCAATATTTTCCTAGGAACCGTAGGAACTTTTTGACTAAAATTATTTTTTCAAAAAAAATGACATAATACATCTAGTCGCTTATATTTAAGACTTTTTGTCAAAAAAAATTTGAAAAATAATATGTATACACGAAATGTGCATATATGCATTTTTTTCGCACATGTGTATATGATCACGTTTCGTGCATATGTGCACATTTTGTGTATATATATTATTTTTTCAATTTTTTTTTAAAAAAGGTCTTAAATATAAGCGATTAGGTGTATTATGTCATTTTTTTTGAAAAAAAAATTTCAGTAAAAAAGTTCCTACGGTTCCTAGGAAAATATTGGTTCCCATTTGATATTTAGTCTATATATATATATATATATATATATATATATATATATATATATATATATATATATATATATATATATATATATATATATATATATATATATATATATATATATATATATATATATATATATATATATATATATATATATATATATATATATATAGCGAAACCGATTAACCAAATCGAATAAACCAAACCGATTAACCAAACCGAATAAACCTAAACCGATTAACCAAATCAAGTAAACCGAAACCGATTAACCAAATCGAATAAACCAAACCGATTAACCCAACCGAATAAACCTAAACCGATTAACCAAATCAAATAAAACGAAACCTATTTAACCGAACCTTATTTGGTTTGTTAAATTAAATCGAAACCGCTTAACCAAACCGAATAAATCGAAACAAGTTATATATATATATATATATATATATATATATATATATATATATATATATATATATATATATATATATATATATATATATATATATATATATATATATATATATATATATATATATATATATATATATATATATATATATATATATATATATATATATATATATATATGAGACTTCTCTTTCTCCGAGTAGATCTGCACAGAGACTAGACATGCAAGACCACGCCCACCTCGGAAAGATGTCCTGCCTGGCAACGACTGAGGAAACTAGCCTCGGGTGCACACTGTCTTGGCTAGCACGGAGGCCACAAGCTGAGGCGTAAGGAACAGTAGCCCAATTTTGAATTGTATATAAAGAACCACACAGCAAGTGTTCGATTAAATGTCACTTGAAGATTTCATAATTTACATTTGCCTAATGTTTTGCTGTTTTGGCTTTGTAGGCTGTAACACATATCCTTGATGATTTAGTTATCACAGAGTGTTTTTAGCTGATAGGAATTTGTATATTTTTAGGGATTTTATTATGTTTTGTCCACATCATTGTAAGTTTTACAACCATCCTCATTACCCTGCATCTTCTGCTTCTCTTACTAGATACAAGAATCTTATGCATCCACCATCAGCAAGCAAAATCAAGGCTGCAAATCTGCATCTACAGAAGTTTTTTTTAGTAGAAAGTCAACACATCTTGGACTAAAAGATGTGTGTTTTTTGATTGTGTATGTGTTCGTGTTATAGATAAAAGTAAAGTGCATTGCTATTATAGGCAAAAATTGTAAGTACATTGTTATTATAGGTAAAATAATAATAAAATGGTTTACGTTCTGTTCTGTTACTTTATTCTATTTCTTTTCCTAAATAGTCAAATTAGGAGAAACATATTTTATTTTATGGTTTGTATGTGGTCTAATTGAAAAGAAAATTTTCTTTGTTTCTAACTATTTCTTACTTATTGTTTTGGTTTTATGTTTTCTTTTTTCAGATGTTTTCTCGGTTCCCAAGGCTAATGATAACTTTTGTTTTCTATATGATACAAAGCTACAATTAATCAGGGATGAGGAAGCAAATGTTATTTGATATTAATGATATAATTGTTAATTTACTACGCCAAACTTTAAAATATTTTTCACATCCTCCTAATAGCAATGCACTAATATCTATTTTTCATAATAGCATTGCGCTCGTATATTTTGACTAACACCAAACATCCATTTTGCTGCCTAGGAAGACACGACATGAATAATAATAGTTACATGAATTCGTCATTGTTTAAGCAATAACAATCAACGATTTTCTGGTAACTATAAAAATGTAAAATATTAGGGAAAATTACATAAAAGTTTAAAATTGAATAATGTTAAAAGTTTGAAAATTTTGAATAATTTAAAAAATCTGAAAATTTAAATTATTTTGAAAAATTCGAATCATTTGAAAATTTTTCGAATTTTCAAAATTTTCAAATTATTAAAAATTTTCAAATTTCGAAAATTTTGAAAAATTTTCAAAATTATTCAAATTTTCAGATTTTTCAAATTATTTAAATTTCCGAAAATTTCAAACTTTTCAAGTTATTTCGAAATTTCAAAATTTTCAAATTTTCGAAATTTGAAAATTTGAAAATTTTGAAAATTTCGGAAACTTGAATAATTTGAAATTTGAAAAATATTAAAAGTTTGAAAATTTTGAATAATTTGAATTTTTTTAAAAAAATTTCGATAATCCATTGTATATTTTATATCATTATGATTTTAAATACTATATTCCATAATCGATAGTAGAGGAGCTTCTAAGCTGACCGAAAATCTTATAACTGAGTGAAAATGTCTTCAACACGCATTTAACCTAGAATGGTAACATATCCTTAATTTTAACCCAAAGTATATTGCAAAAGATAATAATAATAACATCGTCGTTAATTATTTGTCGAAACAAACTAAACATCATCAACGCATCGCGTGTGTGTGTCACTTTATTAAAAAAGTACAAATACAAAATGTCTTTCAAAGTCTAAATACGACCCCATATAACAAAAAAGATCATTATTTTTTGGAGAAGTTATAAGTTATGTTTATGGTGCTATTTCATACCATGGGTCCAAAATTAATAAAAATAAAACAATTAAGAAGTAGCTAAACGGAATTATTGTCATCATGTTTTAAGGGTCAAATAAATAATAGAGATATTTTGTGTAGATTATAAGTTTACAAATGACAATATTATAGTTTTTAATTCATTATTTTGTGTATGTCTGTGTGTGGCAATGTGTATGTGAACATTACTATGCATGTGATTGTATGTGTTGTGTGTCTTGTAGGTATAATGTTTTATCAAGAAAAAAATTTGAAGTACAGAGTTATATTGGTTAGCTTTTGAAAACATAGTGTCTTATTATGAAAAATTGTAGATTTTTGAAAGTAGATTATCTTAATATGAAAATTTTGAAAGTACAATGCTACAATTGGGTAGAATAACGAAAGTATAATGTCTTAATTTAAAAAACTGGAAGTACCAAGCTATAATAGGAATAAATGAAACTACAATGTCGTGCACTTAGACCTTTAATTTCTTCTCAAATTGCATTAGTTACGCCCTCGGGTATTTATCGTCCCCTATATCGTTTCAAATGTAATCAATTGGCGAAAAGAAATTAATCACTCTCATATTCGCCAACTCCCCCTCCCATCTGCAACCTAAAACCTAAAAAGCAATTGCCGAAACGAAACTATTTGCCGCCGCCGCATTGCGCGGGTACGCACCTAGTATGTATATATATATATATATATATATATATATATATATATATATATATATATATATATATATATATATATATATATATATATATATATATATATATATATATATATATATATATATATATGAGACTTCTCTTTCTCCGAGTAGATCTGCACAGAGACTAGACATGCAAGACCACGCCCACCTCGGAAAGATGTCCTGCCTGGCAACGACTGAGGAAACCGGCCTCGGGTGCACACTGTCTTGGCTAGCACGGAGGCCACAAGCTGAGGCGTAATATCTTTGCCTAACATGTGGTGAGTGTGGTTCGAACCCACAACTTCCCCTAAAGGAGGCATGAGTCGTAGCCAACTCAACCCACCAAGATGTTATATATATATATATATATATATATATATATATATATATATATATATATATATATATATATATATATATATATGTTAATGAAACATTATAAAATTATTATGAAGGGGTTCGTATATATAATCATATATATGATATGATTCTAGACTGGATGTAACGACCGTTTTTCAAAAAAAAAAAAAGAGGATGAATAGTAACTCCGGTGTGAATAGTAACTCCGGCGTGAATAGTGCTCCGGCGTGAATAGTAACTTCGGTATGAATAGTAACCGAGAGATGAAGTAAGCGCTTACCTCGTGATGACATCGACGATGATGTCGTGATGACGTCATGATGATGTCGTAAATAGTGTCGCTGATGTCATGATGACGTCGTAATGATGTCGTGAATAGTGTTTCCAAGCCCTATAAATAGAGGCTCAACTTCTTCATTTCAATCCACAACAAACACCAAACAACCTTACGATATCGAGGAGTGTTCTGGTGAGGAAAATAGGTCGGGAGGAGTTAGGAGCGAGCGGTAGCTGGTAACGAGGTGCTCGGGAAGTGTTGGAAGAGCGGAACGGGAAACGTGCCAAGGCTTTGCGAAAACGTCAATCTTAGGTGAGTAATCGCTACCGTATCTCCTTAATAGTCTGTATGTGTTAAACTATAAAATACGAGGGGTGTAATAAATTTATTTCCAATAGTTCATAATTCCAAAGGTAATGCTGATTGATTTACTTATGAGGACGGTGTCTAGGCCGATTACTTGGGATCTGGTTGTTGGATTTTCCGAAAGGCTAAAATGCTGAAAGGATCCTGCCACCCCAACTAATCTTCTACCTGGCCGTTCTTTACTTGATAAATCATGGAGCATCATGTTGGAATTATTGAAGGGAAATACAAAGCAGTATAATTAAAGTATTATAATAATACTTGGGTGGGAAACAGTCATGTTATCGTGAGGATGAGTTCGAGTTATACACCCGAAAGTATCACAAGATGATACTGAGCAGAGTGAATAAGTAATTATATATAATACATGTCAGGGGACGGCATGATTTACCATATACTAATAAAACACGAGGTAATCATAGATGTACTATGACCATACCTGTATGAGAAAGCCGTTAAGTGAGTGGGTATACCGTGAAACGGTATAAGAATTCGTGAAAACCAAATACCAAATAATAAATAAAAGAGGAGACAGGAGCTAAAGACGTGAGTCGTGACGATGTAAGATAAGACTGTGTGGGACAGTCTAATAGTGAGTATCAGTGGGTGATACTGTATAGTGAGTGACGTCGGATAATACGGTAGTTTCACAGTGTGAATTACGAATCGGATAGGACTGTGAAGCTGACAGGAACGGTGATCCTGTAACGTGTGTGACCATATAGGTCATACTATGATTAGATTACTCACTAAGCTTTATAGCTTACCCCTTTATTTTATGTGGTTTTGCAGGATAGGTAACGCTTGGCTTGGATCATGGGATGATCCCTGGTGATATTATCTTGTAAATTCCAGGCTGAAAAACCGGGCGTTACAAGTTGGTATCAGAGCCAAGATTTGAGTGAACTAGGATAAGATCCCTAGACTCAAATTAGTAGACATACGAGAATTGTGTGCTAAAATATATAAAAAAAAATCACAAACATATTGTGATAAAAGTCGAACGTTGATAAAGCAGTTATTCTAACATGATAATAAAAATGTTAGTAAACTCTTTTGGAGATAAAAAGAACTAGAGAAAATGGGTGAGTTTGTGTGGTATTTTCCAAATACGGGAAAGGTATTAAAGGTAAATCCAGATGCAAATTTTGTCAAAAAAAGAAAGTTTTGAAAGTTGATTTGAAAGAAAAAATTTTGGGAAATTTGAAAAGTAGGGTATAGCTGAGAAATACGAAGGATTTTGACAAGCTGATCTGAAGCTGAGTCCAAAATAATTTGGAAAATGTTTTGAAAAAGTATAAGTTGAAATAAAAAATTCTAAAAGTACGAGTTGGTGGGTGGGTTTATAAAAATATATGGCGACAGCCATAGCAAAGAAAAGTGATAAATATATGTGATGATTGGATGTGAGATGGTAAGAACTATAAGAAATGAGTTCGTGAGGAGTTATACAATCTCTAAATGAGACAAGTGTTGAGGTATGTGGTAGTACTAGACATGTCTAAGTCTAGCATGTGTATAATATGGGGTTGAGGAATTGAGAGATAAAGGATGGCTCGACGTACTGAGCAACATAGAGATGTTCGCAAGATGCACTGAGCAGATACGCATGATCCGACGTACAGGATATGCGCGGCTCCGAGTGCTGAGCGGTGGAGTTTGAGTTATTGAGCAGATACGCATAACTCGACGTACTGAGTATGCGCGGCTCTAAATGCTGAGTGGTTGAGCAGATACGCATGACTCGACGTACAGAGTATGCGCGGCTCTGAGTGCTGAGTAGGGGAGTTTAGTGAGCAGATACGTATGACTCGACGTACTGAGTATACGCGGCTCAGAATGTTAAGCAGGAGAGTATAACTTGAGATATTGGGTAGAGTAGATTATGTGGAAAATTCACCGGAGACATAAAAGAAGTAAGGCTGGTAGATGTCCTGAGTAAACATAAGACTAGGATGGATTGATTTATTCCTTCCATTCTAGAAGAATTAAGGGTACTATTTTACTTAGTAAATGTCTAAGTACTAGGGACCATCCAATCATCATTAAATAAATAAAGGTGAGGTTATAACCAAAGAATGTAATGACGTATTTTTCCAAAACATAGTTGACTTTTCTACTGATGTAAAGGTTATTTTATGTAAAGGTTATTTTATGACCAGAATTTTACAAGTAGAAAGATATTTAAAAAAAAAAAGAGAGTTATTTTGTTGAAAAGTTATTTTATGACTAAAGTGTGAAAGGAATAATCATTTAAAAAGAGTCATTTTACGACTAAAGAAGTCATTGTTATGACTAATGGAAATCAAAAGAGTAAATGATTTTAAATAAAAAGCATCTGTTTAAAAAGAGAAGTGTGAGTAGTTACTCAGAGAAGTAAATACAAATTTAGTGAGTGATGAGATGACCTAATCGGTCGGCAGTTCTAGGGTGTACGTTGTGTCTTTGGGACTCGATATCGTAGAGGGTTCAGAAGGGGACGAATACGTGAGTATTAAGTGGTGATAACTATGGATATGGTATCATATTATGGGTGGAGACTTTGTAGTAGTATGTGGAGGATGAGCTGATATGAGGATTATTGTTGTCATGAGGTTGGTTGCAGAGCTGTGCAGTTGTGTGTGTTAGCTGTTAAGCCTTTAGAGCGAAAAGTTGTTTATTCTGTGGGGCCACTTATACTTGTAGTTGGGACCACTTATTAGGTGGGGCTACTAGTATTGTGGTTGGGACCACTTATGATGTGGGGCTACTTGTACTTGTGGTTGGGACCACTTATTCCGTGGGGCTACTGGTACCTGTAGTTGTGACCATTTATTCTGTGGGATTGCTAGTACTTGTGGTTGTGACCACTTATTTAGCAGGGCCACATTACTAGTATATGTGGTGGGACCACATATGTGTTGTGATAATCGTATGAGCAGTAATTATGGTGGGACCACATACAAGTGTTGTGATGGCTTTATTGGCCGACAGTTCTAACACACATGCAGTTAGGTGTCTGGTGAATTTTTGTGACTCGATACCGTGATGGGTCGATGAAAAGACGAATAGTTGAGCTGTTGAGGTTGTGAAGAGCAGGGATTGTGATATGATGTGGTGAATATATGATTATGAGTATACAATGCATAACAAGTACCTTGCATCTATGATGTCTGTGTTATGAGTGTATGAGATTACATAACGCGTACTTTGTAGTCTCAATAGGTTGGCCTAGTTGATTAGAGGTGGTTAATGTGCCAGTATTGTAATACCCTTTGGGTTTACTAATACAACCGTATTGTGTTGAAATAGAGAATGATTAGAAGAATAAGTGTATGTCAACGTTGAAGATTCCGGGGACGGAATCTTATAAAGGGGGGGAGAACTTGTAACGACCGTTTTTCAAAAAAAAAAAAAAAAAAAAAAAGAGGATGAATAGTAACTCCGGTGTGAATAGTAACTCCGGCGTGAATAGTGCTCCAGCGTGAATAGTAACTTCGGTATGAATAGTAACCGAGAGATGAAGTAAGCGCTTACCTCGTGATGACATCGACGATGATGTCGTGATGACGTCATGATGATGTCGTAAATAGTGTCGCTGATGTCATGATGACGTCGTAATGATGTCGTGAATAGTGTTTCCAAGCCCTATAAATAGAGGCTCAACTTCTTCATTTCAATCCACAACAAACACCAAACAACCTTACGATATCGAGGAGTGTTCTGGTGAGGAAAATAGGTCGGGAGGAGTTAGGAGCGAGCGGTAGCTGGTAACGAGGTGCTCGGGAAGTGTTGGAAGAGCGGAACGGGAAACGTGCCAAGGCTTTGCGAAAACGCCAATCTTAGGTGAGTAATCGCTACCGTATCTCCTTAATACTCTATATGTGTTAAACTATAAAATACGAGGGGTGTAATAAATTTATTTCCAATAGTTCATAATTCCAAAGGTAATGCTGATTGATTTACTTATGAGGACGGTGTCTAGGCCGATTACTTGGGATCTGGTTGTTGGATTTTCCGAAAGGCTAAAATGCTGAAAGGATCCTGCCACCCCAACTAATCTTCTACCTGGCCGTTCTTTACTTGATAAATCATGGAGCATCATGTTGGAATTATTGAAGGGAAATACAAAGCAGTATAATTAAAGTATTATAATAATACTTGGGTGGGAAACAGTCATGTTATCGTGAGGATGAGTTCGAGTTATACACCCGAAAGTATCACAAGATGATACTGAGCAGAGTGAATAAGTAATTATATATAATACATGTCAGGGGACGGCATGATTTACCATATACTAATAAAACACGAGGTAATCATAGATGTACTATGACCATACCTGTATGAGAAAGCCGTTAAGTGAGTGGGTATACCGTGAAACGGTATAAGAATTCGTGAAAACCAAATACCAAATAATAAATAAAAGAGGAGACAGGAGCTAAAGACGTGAGTCGTGACGATGTAAGATAAGACTGTGTGGGACAGTCTAATAGTGAGTATCAGTGGGTGATACTGTATAGTGAGTGACGTCGGATAATACGGTAGTTTCACAGTGTGAATTACGAATCGGATAGGACTGTGAAGCTGACAGGAACGGTGATCATGTAACGTGTGTGACCATATAGGTCATACTGTGATTAGATTACTCACTAAGCTTTATAGCTTACCCCTTTATTTTATGTGGTTTTGCAGGATAGGTAACGCTTGGCTTGGATCATGGGATGATCCCTGGTGATATTATCTTGTAAATTCCAGGCTGAAAAACCGGGCGTTACACTGGACAAGGACATAACTTCTTTACACATCTATACATACTAATCAAACAATAATTTTAGTGCCACATGGCATTCTTTGAAAAGCTTACTTTGCTACGTGTCATTCTCTAAGAAACACAAGCATTTGATTTCCCGCCTAAACACATTTCATGC
Source organism: Cichorium intybus (assembly GCA_023525715.1). NCBI lineage: Eukaryota > Viridiplantae > Streptophyta > Magnoliopsida > Asterales > Asteraceae > Cichorium > Cichorium intybus. The sequence continues at coordinate 65,653,206 of CM042015.1, read as the reverse complement.
GTTGTATTCACAACCATAAAATTCAAATTTTAAATTGGATTATCATTTACAGTTATGTATTTCATTTATTATCCCTTAAATTCCCATCTATTTTTGTATTTTGATTCCTGAGTTGGAATTTTCAAGCCGGTAACCATCTTCCCTGTTGTCTCTCACTAAGGTATACAGGCTAATTATTTGTTAAAAGTCCTTTAGGTGAAGCTAGCATTCATAATTGACACGATCACTGCACTAATAAACTGGGTTGAAACTTTGAAGTTTGGAATGTGTGTGGTTGGGTTTGATATCGGGAACCAAATTTGTTATTGTAGCTGCAAGACAAGTACAAGGTATTGTTGATTACTTTCTTTTTCATTGATAATGAAACAATAAAATATCACATCTTGGTCATTACCTTTCTATACGAAAATCAACAGTTATAAAGGAAGATGGCCTAAAAACCCTTGAAACAAGTTGTTTTTTACATATCTGTAGTTTGGGTGGTTGTTGTCTTGTGGATGCAACTTTGTAATGCAATATATACAAACTGCCACTATATTTACACTAATTTCCCCCCACATATTCATACCTAAACTGCGCTCCTCACTAAAAATGATTGTTGGTTAACACAATATCTTCTTTATCTAGCTCAAAAGAGTAATTGACTTTGTCTTTTCTTTTGTAGGTTTGTCGGTTATTGTTTTTATCAAAGCAAAAATGTAGACTAAATTACATAAACAGTCCCTGTGGTATACGAATTTTACCAGATCATGACCTATTTTCGGATTTACACTATAACAGTCATCAAAGTATGACAAATCTAACAAATAAGTCCCTGAGGTATCGAAATAATTTACAAGTCCATATGAAATGACTTTCTTACCCTTTCTTATTTGTTTTATCTTTTTATTTATATTCTTATTTCTCTCTCTCTCTCTCTCTCTCTCTCTCTCCTTCCAACAAGCCCTACCAAGATCATCATCTTCTACCTCCGTTCCTGCAACTTTTTCAGTCATCCCTGAAAAACTGGCTACAAAAACTTCGGTTGAGGTAGGGACGAAAGGAACAATGACACGCCTACGTCGTCGTGCGGTCAAAAATAGTAAAATAACCTAACACACACTAGTATAGCAGTAGTCAGGGTCGATCCACAGGAGTTACGTGGTCAAGGTAGGCAACATATTACCAACTGTAGTGTCACGCTACAGCCAGAGGATCTAGTTTCCGACTTTTACCAAAAACAATCCCGAAATCACAAAGTCCAACAAAACCAAAAACTAATTCCAATCCAATTCAATTTCTAAACTAACATGAGTTACTGAAATCAGAAAGTATAGTCTAAATTCAGAAACACAATAACCATCCAACACAATCAAGCATCCAAAAGCATTCCAAAGCATCAAAACCATAAAAAGAGCAATTAACAAAAACCGAATGATTAACTATTAAAAACTCAGATCCAACTCGTTCCAAAATAGAAAACATAAACTTTCAGAAACTAAGAACTAATGCCAATGGTTGTCAAACCCAATCACACTAGCCAAAACTACCAAAACTACTAAACTACTTGGAAATTAAAAGAGAAAAACACAAATACCAATTATGGTCGACTGAAAACTGAAACTCGGAGTCAAAGAAGCCTTGGGGGTCGTTCCTATGCCAGGTCTTTGCTGCTGATTTCGACCTAGAACCCTCTATTTATAGTTTTGAAAAATAAAAGACCGCGGCGCGCACACTTAGAATCCGCGGCGCGCGTACTAGTTTATCCCCGTTTTCTCGGCATTTGAATCTTCTTCACCGCCTCAATCATGAATCAACGTGTCGCGCCCTTGTACATCACAGCGGCGCGCGTGCGAATTCGACTGTTTTGTCTTTATCGTCAAGCTGCTTCCATTTTGTACGCTTTTAGCCCCTGTTTACATCATTTCTTTCCAACCAAACACTGACACAAAAAGTGAGAATACCACAGCATATATGATATAAAATCACCAAGAATAGGGCTCAACAACGACTAAAATACTTGATATTACTAGGCGTTGTCAAACATCCCACACTTGTGCCTTGCTTGTCCCCAAGCAAGAGAGTTTTTAACAAATTCTAATAGAGGCTCAAACAATTTTTGAATGTGTTCAATTTCAAAGCTTATTGCCCTAAAAGTTAGAGTGAAATAGTTTGTGAAAACATGACCAGAATATTCTTTGGAATTCATGACTTTCTAAAGAACCCTTGATTACAAATTTTCTGTCCACACTGAAGTGTACTTACTCATTCAGATTCTAAAGGTCATTAAAGAACTGTCCATGAATTTCAGAAATACCATCCCAGACCAGACGATCTTAGGTGGCAAGGTGCATAAGTCCCACCCATTTTACACCTACCGGGTCGAACAACACCGGCCACTGATTGACAATTCCCTACTAAATTCCAAACCTTAAAATATTCCAATCTTCTAACTCCTAAAACTCAACTTATTTGCTAAACTCATAGCAGGATAACAACTAAATAGTATTCCTTGAAAAATACTAATGCTATAACATTCATAAACTATTCGTTTCAAAATTACAATCTAATAAATTTTGAAAAATTGCTAAAAATTTTAAAATTGACTCTTTTCCCGCAAAAATTTCAAAAACACTCTTTCGACCGTCCACACCCCACACTTAAAATCGTACAACATCCCCGTTGTACATAAAAATATTTCAGAATAAGGGAGAAAGAGTTAACCCTTCAGACGGTAGACTGTTTGATGGTACTTGGTTGTCACAGGTACAAAAACACGAACAAAAATCCTCGACTCAGAATTCAGGAGTTGTAGCGCAACAGTGAAAGACGCCGGTGGTCAAGGCAAGTGGAGGGGGCACGGTGACCCTACACTTGCCTGAAACAACTCCTCCATTTGGTATTACATGCATAACTCACAAAAACATTAAATGCAACTAAAACAAACATGCTAAAGGAAAAAATGTACAACAATCAAGTTTTATGTATTGCAGATGGCCGCGGCGCGTGATGGAAGTGCGCGCGTCACGGTAATTACGAGGTTTGAAGGTACCGTCAAATTAGAAATGACCGCGTCGCGCCCTATAAGGGTGCCGCGATGCGGTAATTACAGAAAATTCAACCAGTTTCAAACGCCCATAAAAGTCGGTCAACACAAATTTACCTAAAACGTTTTACTTTTATTCACTGCCATACGGCTTATTATCAAATCTAAAACAAGAAATCCTAAAGTTTATCAACAAATATGCAAAAATCAATTCTAACCAAAAAACTAGACCTAATGACCTAAAAATTCAGCAACATAATTACATCACCCCTAATTGTGTGCGGTGTCATCTTCGGGACCCTCTTCCTGTTCTTCGTCCTCCTCCATGGGCTCCTCTTCCTCCTCCTCATCGAGCGGTGGTTGAGGTCTCGGGATGGGATTCGGGGCACCATTAATGAAGTTTATCACGCACTCGGACAACCAAAGTAATTGAGCGTGCGTGTTCTTTGTCCTTCGGTCTACCTCGTGCATCGTGAAGGCTTGGACCCGATGCTCTATCTTGTGAGATTGCATAGCCCTTTGAACCGCTTTTACCTCGTCAGCTAGATACCGTGATTCCATGGAAGCTGGAGAGAGACCGCGGGGTAGACTAATGGTTGCTCTGGACCGTTTTCTGGATGTCGAGAGCTCGGATCGGAGTACTGGAAAGGGCATGCGATCGACAGATGTGACCCCGTCATCCACATAGATGACGTCTGGCGAGGTAGTCACGGGTGGACAAAATGGAATCGGAGGGATAACCTACAATCCTCTGACAGTGTGCTCTGACAATAACCCGTAAGAACACGCCAAGCGCTTGAAGTAGTTGGCGATGTACTTCAAGGGAGCATCCGTCAGCTGCTTGAAGTAGTCGGCGATGAAATAAGGAATATTTCACGTCTCAAGCATACACGTCATTGCCCACATCAAATACAACTCGTAAGGCAAAACCCTCTCCTCGTCCGCTCGAGGCCATAACATCATGGAGACAAGTCGGTGCAACATCCGATGCGCCGGCAAGTGCATGTAGCTCTCCTGAATGGTATTTTCATGGTAATGGGTGGAAGAAATCGTGCCCCAGTAGTCGGCCGGTGAAAAAGAATCGCCAGCGGTACAGCTGGCCCATCGATGAAAAGTCGCAAATGTCGGAGCCTGCGACTCCTCCTCCGTGTATAAACCAATACGGTACCCGAACTCCCTCAGACTACAACTTCGGTTGTGATTCCCCAGTCGGAATCTCACTGTCTCTTCCGTGTCCATCCCGGTATGCAACTTGTCAAAATGGTAACTCGCGAGGAATTGTAGGAAGACCCCGCGATAAATAGGTTCGTTCATTGAAAAAGCATTTTCAAGCCCCCGACAGGTATATGTCAATTCCCCCTCTTCATAGCCCCCTGGACTAGCCAATCCTGAATATGTTCCAGAATCCCCGCCTCTTTGGTCAACTCCTAATTGGTCGTGCGAGCTGGAAGGATGCGTTTATGTTGATGGATTCCGCGGAGATTGTAAAATTGGCAATGGAGAAGTTGTCCCATGCCTGTGGCCAGAGAGTTCCAATCCAGTGATTCTGAACTGCCAGATAAAGACATGTCGCCTGCAAAAGTGTAGAAAAATCGCAATTAAGTTACTGTTTACCGTTCAACACGGCGCGGGCCGAACAGGCCGCGTCGCGCCATATGAACATTCATACCCCACGTCGCTGACTGTAACAGTCCACGACGCGGTGTATAAGTTTAAACCAGAATCGATGACTAAACCTATTCCAGACCATTTTGTTTGATTCTAAATGTTGGGTTTCGTAGAGTGTACTATACTAAGCCTAATTGCATCATCAATTTAAACATATACTCACTACATTGCAGATTACAGGAGATTTTCAGAAGTTCCAAGACTTTAAAGAAATCAGAAGAAATTAGTGGAACTTACTTGATTTGCTGAGAGGCAATACGAAGATGAAGATGAATGGGATGCACAGTTGAATGATCAGCGGTAGAAAACAGATGATTTACGCGAATTCGGATTATATACAAGTGTGGGCAATTGGATGTGTTTTCAAACTCTGTTTGGTGATTATCTCTAAATTCAAATTAAGATAAAAATCTGATTTCTATCCGCGTCGTGTATAAAAATCTGATTTCATTATTAATCGCGAAAACACAATACGCGCGACGCGGATCCTAAGACCCCGCGTCGCGGTGCTGCAAAATTACCAAAATGACCCCACACTTGTTCTTCTCTTACCATGACCAATGAAATGTGATTAATTACTACTGAAAAATGCAAATTATACATATGATGATCGGGTTGACTCCCGACAAGCGCTAAGTTTAACGTCTTCAGCCGGACATGCACTTACCTGACCTATAGCGTATATATCATAATATTTGTCACGAACTCTACCGTTTCCACCTCGAGTTTATGAAATGTGCCTGCAATGACATAGGGTTTGAGTCTCTGCCCATTGACTTTGAATGGTGGTCCACCTTTGAAATCTCGGATTTCTACTGCACCGTAATCTGTAACACTAATCACTTCGTACGGCCCATTCCATTTACTTCTTAATTTCATAGGAAACATCTTCAATCTTGAGTTGTATAGTCACACCTTCTGCCCCACTTCAAAAGTTTTCAACCGGAGTTTAGCATCATGATATCGCTTCATTTTGGACTTGTACGTGGCAGCATTCTCGTAGGCTTCATCTCGCAACTCTTCCAATTCAGACAGCTGCAACTTACGTTCTTTTCCAGCTTCAGTGTAGTCCATGTTCACTTGTTTGACTGCCCATAGGGCCCGGTTGGCTAGCTCCACAGGCAAATGGCAGCCCTTCCCATAAACCAACCGATACGGAGTAGTTCCGATCGGGTTCTTATAGGCAGTTCTATATGCCCATAATGCGTCATCCAACCTTTGCGACCAGTCTTTCCTGTCTGTTCTGACCATCTTCTGAAGAATTTCCTTGATCTGTCTGTTGGATACTTCTACCTGACCGCTTGTTTGTGGGTGATATGGTGTTGCAATTCGGTGGTTCACCCCATAATGTTTCGGTAGCCTCCCAAATTTGAAGTTCTTAAAGTGCGATCCCCCATCACTTATGATAACCCGTGGGACTCCATGTCGAGTGAAAATATTTTTCTTAACAAATTTGTATACCACATGATGATCATTTGTGCGGGTCGCCTCTGCCTCAATCCACTTAGAAACGTAATCCACTGCTACGAGAATGTAGACATAGCCATGCGAGGTGGGAAATGGTCCCATGAAGTCGATTCCCCATACATCGAAAATGTCTACCACCAAGATCGGATTTAAGGGTATTTGGTCCCTTTTTGATATATTTCCCAGTTGCTGGAAATTCAGGCACTCTTTAGCAGTTTTGTGAGCATCTCTGAAGATAGTCAGCCAATACAGTCTGTTGAAACACGATTTGACAATAAATGCGGAATAAGAACGACACCAATCAGGATCCAATGAGTCGAATGATTGTATTCATCAAAGGTTTTACAATGTGTGTTTTTCTATGTGTGTTTCTCTCTATCTATGAAATCACTAGCCTCCCTCTAGATCATTAGCTATACAATAATGAATAAACCACTATTTATAGTCTAGCAAACTAATGAGCCCAATGAACAAGCCCATGAGCATAGTTGGGCCTTTCTAATGCCATAAGTCATTAACATGAAGAGCTTTGCACCCAACAATCTCCCTCTTAAAGATCGGAATGGATGACATGGCATAGGAAGCGAATCAAACAACGTGTAAATAATCTTCGGTAATCAATATCTCGAATGACCAATGAAATATGTAACAATAATCTCCCCCTTTTTATGATCAATGAGATCATAAAACGTCATGGTCATGAGAACGCGCTCGATTCGAAAAATCAATCCAATACTCCTTCTCGAAAAATGAATAACCATATTCGAAATTTGTATTTTGTTTTTAAATGAAATCAGCAACACTTTTCAATTGCCCCAAACAATTGTATTCACGGATGAGAGACAGGCCCAAGTCCAACAAATTTAGCCCACAACAATATGAGGTTGTCCCAAATCTCGCACCGTAGCCCAAATTCGAATTAGTGATTAAAGCCCATCAATGACCCAACTTAGAACAAGTAAACCGTGAAGCATCCATTCTAATTGAGTTTACGTGATGTGTGAGTAAATACCATGTGAGAATTAATTGCCAATAAGACCAGTCACATAATTGCTAATAAAGACAGCAACAATTAATCTTCATCCTTGTAGTATCCGAATAAAAGAAAAGCCACATAAATGACTTCCATGCAAAGATAAGTGGAGCGCATGTGACAAACGCGTGACTATCAATTGCCGGAAACAATTGTTTCTTTAAACCTTAGACTAGACATGCACTCATTTCTAAGGTTGTGGTATCCCTTTTATTTTTCTTTTGACGTGTCACAATGCGGAATAGGACAGCAATAAGAATTTATGTTGTGTTCATTTAATTGAATTCCCATGCAATATTCAATTTCAAGGAGAAAAGGAACTCTGACAGTAGCGTGTTGCAGGTTTGAATTTTGACCTCTATTGTACCGTCATAATCTTGAAGGACCAGATACGTATTTTCCACTTGCGTCCATATTACCGTGAAAATGCAGCGGGAAATTGTTGCATCAACAGTAACTGTTAGGTGAAATTTGGAAAATTTGGTGAAGATTTTTTCAAAGATTAGGTGTGCCCCTTTCTTTGATTTTAATTTCTCTCATTTTCACATTTGATTTATTATATTATATACATTCTCAAATGTATATAAATAGGTGGTTCTACTTGGAGAGAAATGCACCACCACACAAACACAAATACAAAGAAACACAAACACATAGATAGATATATCACGATTTTGTGAGATAGCCTTTTGTGCAGAGTCCAGTTTGGCAGCCAAAAGTGCGAGTGATATTTTCTTGTGAGTGGTCAGACTACAAGTGCAGTTTAGCCTTGTATGATTGTAATTTCTTGGTGTTAATAAAACCCTCTCTCTCTCGTTCGCCCGTGGACGTAGGTCGTGATCCCGTGACCGAACCACGTTAAATATTGTGTTTCGATTTACAGTTTTTTCTTGGTTTGCCGTTATTCTCCATTTTATTTCCGCGTGTTTTACCGGAATCGTTTATCGTTTTTCGGAAGTGCCTAACTTGTTTTGTTATTCCTAACAAACTGGTATCAGAGCTCCAGGTTTAAAGGAAGTCGTATCTCGCGTATGCTCTGTGGTTGCAGCTTAGTCTGATCTTCCACATCAGAAACGAGGTTTCGATTGGCCTTATAAAATATTGTTTTTTTTGAGCTATGGCTGAAGATGGGAGAGTTAAGATCGAAAAATTCGATGGTCACGATTTCGGTTTCTGGAAAATGCAAATCGAAGACTATCTCTACCAAAAAGGGTTACATGAACCTCTGTCTGAAGAGAAGCCTTTTCACATGAGGCCGGAGGATTGGGAATTGTTAGACCGGCAGGCTCTTGGTGTGGTGAGGTTGTCATTGGCAAAGAACGTTGCTTACAACATTGTCAATGTGAAGACAACTCATGGGTTGATCAAGGCGCTATCTGACATGTACGAGAAACCCTCGGCGTCGAATAAAGTTTTTCTGATCAGACAGTTGGTAAATTTGAAGATGATGGAGGGTAGTTCAGCAACTGATCATATAAATGAATTCAATTCAATATTGTCGAGGTTAATATCGGTTGATATTAAATTTGAAGATGAAGTTCAGGCATTGCTGCTACTATCATCTTTGCCTGAAAGTTGGTCCGGTACGGTTACAGCAGTTAGCAGTTCAGTCGGAGGTGCTAAACTGACGTTCGAAAGCATTCGAAATTTAATCCTTAGTGAGGACGTGCGCAGACGGAGTATCGGGGAATCTTCCAGTAGTCTTCTAAGCGCTGAAGACAGGGGAAGGAAGTCCAACAGAGGAGGCGGTGGTAGAGGAAGATCAAAGTCGAGAAAGAGAGATCAGTCAAAGAACAGGTCGGATATTACCTGTTGGAACTGCAAGGAGAAAGGTCACTTCAGAAATCAGTGCCCAAAGCCTTCGGCAGACAAAGGCAAGAAGGAAGTCAATATGGCAGTAGATTCTGAAGATGATGTGCTCATTTGCTGTGTTGAAAACTCAACAGAATCCTGGATCATGGATTCTGGTGCGTCGTTCCATGCTAGTCATTCCAGAGAAGTAATGCAGAATTTCCGGCAGTACAAAGGAAAGGTCAGACTAGCAGACAACAAGAGCCTGGATATTACAGGTGTTGGGGATGTGGTCCTCAAGACAACTTTAGGTACAGATTGGACTTTGAAGAATGTCAAGTTCATTCCTGACTTGAAGAGGATGTTAATATCCGTAGGGCAGCTTGATGATGAAGGCCACCATGTTACATTTGGTGATCATCAGTGGAAGGTGACAAAAGGGAATTTAGTTGTTGCTAGAGGACAGAAGCGGGGTACACTTTATATGGTGGAAGTTTCTGATGCCGAAGCACACGCTGTTGAAGAAGTTGGGGCATCTACTCTATGGCACCAAAGACTTGGACATATGAGTGAGAAGGGAATGAAGATGCTAGCCTCCAAAGGAAGAATACCAGAGCTGAAGACTGTGAAAGTCGATTTCTGTGAGCCATGTGTTTTTGGCAAACAGAAGAAAGTCACTTTCAAGAAGGTGGGTCATCAGCCCAAGTCCGTGAAGCTGGAGCTAGTTCATTCAGATGTCTACGGTCCCACTTCAGTTTCTTCAGTGGGAGGATCCCGATACTATGTCACATTCATAGACGATTGCACAAGGAAGGTTTGGGTTTATTTCTTGAAGCATAAGTCTGAAGTTTTCAGCACTTTCAAGAAATGGAAAGCTACTGTGGAAAATGAAACAGACTTGAAGATCAAGTGTTTCAGATCAGATAATGGGGGCGAATACAGTAGTAAAGAATTTGTTGATTACTGTGCTGACCAGGGAATCAGAATGCAGAAGACGGTTCCAGAGACACCTCAGCAAAATGGAGTAGCTGAGAGAATGAACCGTACATTGAACGAAAGGGCTAAGAGCATGAGACTGCATGCAGGTTTACCCAAGATGTTCTGGGCAGATTCCGTCAACACAGCAGCATATTTAATCAACAGAGGACCCTCAGTCCCCATAGGGTTCAAGATTCCAGAAGAAGAATGGCAAGGTCGTGATATTTCTCTTAAACACTTGAAGGTTTTCGGTTGTGTCTCTTATGTCAAAGTTAAAGACTCGGAGAGAGACAAGCTAGAGGCAAAAGCAAGGAAATGCATTTTTATAGGCTATGGGTTGGATGACATGGGGTACCGCTTCTGGGATAACCAAAATAAAAAGGTTATCAGAAGCCGGGATGTGGTGTTCAACGAGAACGTCCTATATAAAGATGAACTTGCAGAGAGCTCAGGCATAAACAAACAACCAGAGAAAGCAGAAAATCAAGTTGAGTTTGAAGAGATCTCTGAAGATGACGTTGTGAAACCTATCAGTACTCCAGAGATAGGTGAAAGTTCAGGAAGCAGTGGGAGCTCTGATGTATATGGAGATAGTGGGAGCACAGATGACAGTAGTTCTGAAGATGGGGTTGCAGATGATGCAGAGACCTCAACTCCTACTGTTCGTAGATCCACTAGAGTACGAAGACCTCCAGTCAGGTATTCTCCTTCAGCAAATTACTTATTGCTGACAGAGAATGGTGAACCTGAGTCTTATCCAGAGGCCTTAAGGATGAAAGATTCCATACAGTGGAAGAAGGCTATGGACGACGAATTGAGATCACTTGACAAGAACCATACTTGGTCCTTAGTCAAGCTCCCAGCAGGGAAGAAAGCACTGCAGAACAAGTGGGTGTTTCGGGTAAAGGATGAGATTGATGGCAGTAAAAGATACAAGGCACGATTAGTGGTCAAGGGGTTCCAACAGAAAAGAGGGGTCGATTATAATGAGATCTTCTCTCCAGTTGTGAAGATGACTACAATCAGAATGGTCTTGGGTATTGTAGCCTCTGAAGATCTCCATCTAGAACAGCTAGATGTGAAAACAGCTTTTCTCCATGGCGACCTGGAAGAAGACATCTACATGGTACAACCAGAAGGTTTTCCTACAGTCGATAAGAAAAATCTGGTGTGTAAACTGAAGAAAAGTCTGTATGGATTGAAGCAGGCTCCAAGACAGTGGTACTTGAAGTTTGATAGCTTCATGCAAAGGAGTGGGTATCGCAGATGTGAGATGGATAATTGCTGGTACTTGAAGAAATTCAGCTCCTCTTACATCATCCTGTTATTGTATGTTGATGACATGTTGATAGCTGGATCCGACATGCAGGAGATCAACAAGCTTAAGAAGCAGTTGTCCAGAGAGTTCGAGATGAAGGACCTAGGGGCTGCTAAGCAGATATTGGGCATGAGCATAGCCAGGAATAGAGTTACCGGTACATTAAAACTTTCACAAACAAAGTACATCAAGAAAGTTTTAGAAAAGTTCAGCATGGCAGATGCCAAGGCCAGAAGTACACCTTTGGGAAGTCAGTTAAAACTCTCAAAGAAGCAATCCCCAAAGACGGAAGAAGACAGAGAACAGATGGCTAAAGTTCCTTATGCATCTGCAGTTGGTAGTTTGATGTATGCAATGGTATGCACAAGTCCAGATATTGCTCATGCAGTGGGAGTTGTTAGCAGGTTCATGTCAAATCCAGGAAAAGAGCATTGGGAAGGAGTAAAGTGGCTGTTACGCTACTTGAAAGGAACAGCTGAGATTGCCCTATGTTTCAGAAGAAAGGGGGTAGTCTTAGAAGGGTTTGCCGATGCAGATTTGGGTGGATGTGCGGATTCGGGTAAAAGCACAACGGGATACGTTTTCACAATCGGAGGTACCGCAATCAGTTGGATGTCCAGGTTACAGAAGAGTGTTGCTCTTTCAACCATAGAAGCAGAGTATATGGCTATTGCAGAAGCAGCCAAGGAGCTTATATGGTTGAAGAACTTCTTATCAGAACTTGGATTTCAACAGGAGGATTGTGTACTGCATTGTGACAACCAAAGTGCAGTTCACCTGGCAAAGAATCCGGTGTTTCACAATAGAACGAAACACATTCAGATGAGGTACCATTTCATTCGAGAGTTAATCAATGATGGAACTTTGAATCTGAAGAAAATCCTTGGAACGAAGAATCCAGCAGATATGTTCACCAAGGTGGTTACCACAGACAAGTTGAAGTTTTGTATGACTTCAACTGGCCTTCTAGAAATTTGAAAAAGAGGCATGACAGGAACGAGAGAGATTGAAGAATTGTTGCAAGAATTGGACGGTAGAGAAAGACTACGTTGTTCAAAATCTTCAAGTGGGAGATTGTTAGGTGAAATTTGGAAAATTTGGTGAAGATTTTTTCAAAGATTAGGTGTGCCCCTTTCTTTGATTTTAATTTCTCTCATTTTCACATTTGATTTATTATATTATATACATTCTCAAATGTATATAAATAGGTGGTTCTACTTGGAGAGAAATGCACCACCACACAAACACAAATACAAAGAAACACAAACACATAGATAGATATATCACGATTTTGTGAGATAGCCTTTTGTGCAGAGTCCAGTTTGGCAGCCAAAAGTGCGAGTGATATTTTCTTGTGAGTGGTCAGACTACAAGTGCAGTTTAGCCTTGTATGATTGTAATTTCTTGGTGTTAATAAAACCCTCTCTCTCTCGTTCGCCCGTGGACGTAGGTCGTGATCCCGTGACCGAACCACGTTAAATATTGTGTTTCGATTTACAGTTTTTTCTTGGTTTGCCTTTATTCTCCATTTTATTTCCGCGTGTTTTACCGGAATCGTTTATCGTTTTTCGGAAGTGCCTAACTTGTTTTGTTATTCCTAACAGTAACTTGTACTTCTTTGCTTATGTACCGGATAAAAGGGGATGTGACTTACCCTTTTCAGCTGTACGAAAGAGAGAGAAGGAGATCACATAATCTTTTCTTTTTACTACCTGTTGGCGTGTGGTAGTAACCAAGAGAGAGAAGTGATGGACGTGTCGTATAGAATCCGGTGTGTTTCATTTGAACAAAAAGAAATCTAGTTTTCTTTTAGTTGAATTTGAACCATGTAGTCACGAAAATTTACTTTTCCATAAATTGTCCCATGCATATACCGGATAAAAAAATGTTTGAGTGAGTCAGTATACCCATTACCCTACATGCGTAATATAACTCACACACTAGTTCTCCATAAACTCTTACTGTGAATACCCCAATGATCTCTCCATCACCATTCACAATAACATTTTGTTTCCAATTGACACAAACGACTAGTGCAATTCCAAATCAATGATCCGATTTCTCTCTTTATCTCCATCGATCCTTCAGCATTCACATGGTTGTTTTTTTTTATTAGACCTTTGTAGTCATCTTCTCTATCCAATGATTTTTAACACATCCAAGCTCTGTTCCGATTTAATTCATCTGTTCACCCGATCATCATATATTCATCTCTTCTCTACTCCGATCAGATTAAAACTCCGAAGAGTTTCAAAACTGCGGTATCGTCTTCATCATTCCGAAGAGTTTCAAGGCTGCGGCATCGTCTTCATCATCAACATTAGTTCCGAAGTGTTACGAGTTCGGAGTGGACTTTTACAAGAGTTCGGAGTCGATGTCTTCTCCGATCAGATCCAAACTCCGAAGGGTTAAGAGTTCGGAGTCGATTTCACAATCACCATTCCGAAGTCTTTTAACAAAACATCTAATTTCTTGAACTTTTGGGAACCCAAACCATTTTTGAACATTTTGAACCAAATTTCTCATAAACACTACTCCAAAGATCTAATGAAAAATCATCAACTTTTCTTGGTCTTTTGGTTGGAACCAAAAAATCTTCAACCAATTCATTATACCATCCCGAATTTCTTAAAAAATCCCTTCTTTGAACATAGCCTTCTGAAAATTTTCTTTTAACCACAAAAGAATTTCCAACAAATTTCTCATCTGATTTTGGAACAAGAACGTCTGAATATGTCTTTTTGGGAACCCACATTAACTTTGGTTTTGACTTTTTCTTCTTCTTTTTCTTCTTTTCAAGTTTATGAACACAAGATCTAAAACAAGAAGTTTGTTCATCTTTTTGAGTTGGAACTGAAGCCTTCGGATCCGAAGCCTTTGGATCATAAGGGCCTCGGAGTTGATAATTTCGATTTTCAACTAGTATGGGTTTTCTATAAGGTTTCATACCTTCAAACATATCACTTGAAACTGAAGAAAGATCCATTTCGGATTTCTTCTCTTTTGAAGATTTTGCAACAAATAACACTTTCACTAAACATTTTTCTTTCAAATCTAACTCCCCCTTAACCTTTGCATCTTTCTTTTCAGGTTGAGGAACAAGTGTAGATCCGAAGTGTTCATCAGAATTTCCAGAAACATGAAGATGAAGAACATCATCTTCAACGTCTTGAGGAACAAGAAGACCATGTTCATCTTCAACAAGAGAAACATACCTTTCTACTAATTTTCGATTTTCTAACCCATGTTTACTGTCGATTTCTCTTAAAACCTTTAACATTTTTGAGAACAAATGTTTGTTTGAATCATGTTTCAAAGGATTAAAAACAAGTCTTCCATATGAATCTTTCTCACCATCAGAAATGAGTGTGTCATTTGTAATATTCTGATTTCTCAATACAAGACCCAAAAATTGTTCAAATGATGCTTTGTATTTGAGATTATCAACACAAACAGTCCATATTTTCGAATTTGTAGCTTCCATTTTCGTTTTGAACAACAAATAATCTCAGATCTGGAATAAAATTAGAGAGAGAAAGTGGATCTGAAGTGGGTTTTTAGAGAGAGAAAGTAGATCTGGAATGATTTCTAGTGAGAGAATCAGATCTGAACAAATTTTCAATGATAAAAACGAGATCTAAACCAATATTGATGAACATAAACAGATCAAAGATGAAGAACAGATCATAATATTGATTCCATATCAGAAAAACTCACAAAAACTGAAGATCCAGATCTGAAAATTTGAATTCTGATTGATGATGTGGTGGGTTGTCAAATCAAGAACCGTTCCTTGAAATAATCTGTTAAATCTTCAAGGTTAGGCTCTGATACCAATGTTGAAACACGATTTGACAATAAATACGGAATAAGAACGACACCAATCAGGATCCAATGAGTCGAATGATTGTATTCATCAAAGGTTTTATAATGTGTGTTTTTCTATGTGTGTTTCTCTCTATCTATGAAATCACTAGCCTCCCTCTAGATCATTAGCTATACAATAATGAATAAACCACTATTTATAGTCTAGCAAACTAATGAGCCCAATGAACAAGCCCATGAGCATAGTTGGGCCTTTCTAATGCCATAAGTCATTAACGTGAAGAGCTTTGCACCCAACATAGTCCTGCTTCTAAAACTTTGTATCCTGTCTTCTTGCCACTAAAGTGTCCTCCACATGCTGAAGCATGATAGTGTTCTAGAACATCACCTATCTCACTATCGGGCACACATTGATGAATTATTTGGTCTTCTCCCACCTTAAAAAGATCAGGATCATCCTAAATAAATCTCTTCGCGTACGTACGAAATTGCTTCTGTCTCTGTTTCGTCCAATGCGTCAGCATCGCTCCTGTAGCAAAAAAATTGACATAATTTGCATACCATGGAGCCCCAGTGAGTTCCAACAGCTGCTCATCTGGAAATGAATCTTTGATACCAGCTTCTAACCCTTCTACTGGCAGTCGCGAGAGATGACCTGCCACTACATTTTCTGCCCCTTTCTTATCCTTGATCTCCACATCGAACTCTTGAAGCAATAGTATCCATCTGATCAGTCTTGGTTTAGACTCCTTCTTTGCAAGTAGATGTCGGACAACACTGTGGTCAGTATAGACCACCACCTTTGATCCCCATATGTACGATCTGAACTTAACCAACGCAAATACTATGGCAAGTAACTCCTTTGTGGTAGTTGTATAATTCAATTGAGCCTCTGAAAAGGTTTTACTAGCATAGCATATGACTACTGGCTTCCTGTCAACCCTTTGTCCTAATACTGCACCAGCAGCGTAGTCGCTAGTGTCACACATAATTTCGAAAGGTTGGGTCCAATCAGGAGGTTTTAAAATGGGAGCCTCAACCAATTTATTTTTTAGGATGTTGAATGCTTTTACACACTCTTCATCAAAAATAAACGGCGCGTCCTTCAAAAGAAGGCCACAAAGAGGTTTAGAGATAGTACTAAAGTCCTTAATAAATCTACGGTAAAAACCAGCATGGCCTAAGAAAGATCTAACCCCTTTCACGGATGTCGGGGGTGGCAATGTGGAAATGACCTTAACCTTAGCTCTATCTACCTCGAATCCTCTCTCAGAGACTACATGACCTAAGACTATTCCTTCCTTAACCATAAAATGGCTTTTCTCCCAAGAAAGCACCATATTAGATTCCACACATCGTTCTAACACTTTTTCCAATTGACTCAAACATGCCTCAAATGTTGATCCAAAAATCGAGAAGTCATCCATGAAGATTTCCAATGCATCACCAATCATGTCAGAAAATATCGCCATCATGCACCTTTGAAACGTAGCGGGAGCATTGCACAAGCCGAATGGCATTCTGCGAAATGCAAAAGTACCATACGGACAAGTAAATGTGGTTTTCTCCTGATCCTCTGGGTTAATGGCAATCTGATTATACCCAGAATAGCCGTCCAAGAAACAATAATACTTCTATCCAGCCAGCTTTTCTACAATCTGATCAATGAACGGTAATGGGAAATGGACCTTAGATGTAGCGGCATTGAGTTTCTGGTAATCAATACATACTCTCCATCCGGTTACGGGTCTCGTGGATACCTTGTCACCATCCTTAGTATCCACTACATTTATACCAGTTTCTTTGGCACGGTTAATGTCGGACTGACCCACTCACTATCGGAGATTAGATATATGATCCCAGCATCCAACCATTTCAGAACTTCCTTCTTCACAACTTCCTTCAGATTTGGATTCAATCTTCTCTGCGTATCCCTGGCAGGTTTGGCTCCGTCTTCCGTGATGATCCGATGCATACATGTAGTCGGGCTAATTCCCTTCAAATCTGCGATTGTCCAACCCATGGCTTCCTTATGTTTGGATAAAACCTTAAGTAAGTCCTTCTCTTGTTCTATTGTCAAATTCGCTGCTAAAATCACTGGTAGAGTTTCTTTTTCTCCTAGAAAGGCATACTTTAAATGAGTTGGTAACGGTTTTAACTCTAAAGTTGGTGGTTCCTGTAGAGACGGTTTTAATGTCTTAGGAATCTCCGTCAGCAGCTTCTCGATGTGTGCGCATTCTTCATGCTTCATGCCTTTGTCTTTTCCTGTTACTTCCTCTTGCTTCTCCTGCTCAGCCTCTCCTTCTTCTTGGATATCAATCACATCTTGTTGTAGCACTTCAGGTGTATATTGTTGTACCAACTCGTCTATGATGTCCACCTGGTAGCATTCTTCATCCTCCATGGTACTTCCTTTAGCATTAAAGATATTAATCTTAGTTTGCTGATGTCCAAATGATATTCCCATCTCTCCTGTACGACAGTCAATGTTTGCATTAGCTGTAGCCAAGAAAGGTCGCCCTAGAATAATCGTCGGTTGTTCTCCATTGGTGGCCTGACGGGTATCCAAAACTAAGAAGTCCGCTGGATAATAGAAATCTCTTACTTAATGATGACATCTGACAACATTCCCCTAGGAATCTTCGTAGACTTGTCAGCAAGCTGCAAGATTACATCAGTAGGCCTCAAAGTACCGAATTCATACTTGTCAAAAAGTTGTCCTGACAAAATGTTCACGCTCGCACCTAAATCTAGCAGAGCTTTCTTGATGTGCACATCACCCAAATCGACTGAAATGAGAGGAACCCCTGGGTCCTTCAGTTTGGGCGGTAATGCATCCATAATTATAGAACTTACATTCTCGGGCAAGTTAATTCTTTTGGGAAGATGCGACAAAATGTGCTTTTTCTGAATACACATGTCCTTGAGAAACTTTGCATAAGCAGGAACCTCCTTGATAAGCTTAACCAATGGAATGCTAACTTTGATCTGGCTAAACAAATCCCACATCTCTTCTGCTTGTGTTCCTTTCTTCCCATACGGTCTCTTTTCCGGCTTCTCCAAAGCTGTAAGGAAAGGAGCTGTCCCACTTGTTTCTCCCTTTTCCCATGTACTTACTGGTTTATTCTTCTGCTCTTGTCCTTTTTTTCTCTTTTCTCTTCTTTTTCCAGCTCTTCCTTTTCATCAAATACTACCTCCACATCACTATCCTCCCCTACTGGTGGAGCTATAACCTTATTGTCCACCTTCTTCCCACTTCTGAGCGTGATAACCTCATTTAGTTGCACCTTTGGCGATTGTGCCTTTTCCAGTTCCCTATCATTCTCCAACTTCATAAGCAATTCCCCTAACTTCAAAATTGCTTGCGAATTGGCATTTTCCTCTTCCTTGAGTTTAAGTAACATTTCGAAAATCTCCTGTGTGCCAATGTTCAGATTTCTTGCTGGAGGTGCCGATTGTACATGCTGCTGCCTTACTGGCGGTTGCCTCACTTCCCTCTACTGATTATTTCTGAATGGTCGTGTCGTATTGTGGAATTGACCATATCCGTGCACCTGACTGATTTCCTCATGTGTCATTGAGCATTCACTGTGGTTATGTCCTACTTCACCACATGTATCACAGATAACTTGCCGATGTAATACATACGCTCCTTTCTCCTTCTGAAATCTTGTGAGCATTTGATTGAACTTCCTAGTAACAGCGCTTATCTCATTTTGAATTTCCTTCTTCCACTTATTTTTTGCTTCTATATTTGCCACATATACTGTATTATCCTTCATGGATCCGCTGACTTTAGATCCTAAACTTAACTGTTCTAAAAATCTCCACGCATCCTCTGGCTCTTGCCACATGAATGTCCCACTTGATGAAGCGTTTATCATCGCTTGATGCGTATCGTTCACTCCTTCAAAAAACAATTTCACCAGCTGCCACTTAGGAACTTCATGATGCAGGCAGGAATGTAGAAATTCCTTCAATCGATCGAAAGCATCGTGAAATGCTTCACCTGGATTCTGCTGAAAGTCTTGGATCGTGCGTCTAACCTCAGTGGTCTTACTCACTGAGTAGAATTCTTGTAAAAACTTTGCCTTAAGTTGATCCCAAGTAGTGATACTATTAGGTGGAAGAGATGTAAACTAATACTTGGCTTTATCCTTTAAGGTAAAAGGAAATAATTTTAACCTAAAAATATCCCTATTGGTGTCCTAGGAGTATTGGCGTTTGCTATGGCTATGAACTCATACAAATTATTATATGGATCATCTGTCTTATATCCTCTAAACTGTGTTAATACTCCTATCAACAGAGTATAATTTCTACTTGAGCATTTATATCATCTAGAATATAAATGGGCGATGAATCATCGTACTCCTGCAGT
This sequence comes from Cichorium intybus, assembly GCA_023525715.1. Lineage (NCBI taxonomy): Eukaryota > Viridiplantae > Streptophyta > Magnoliopsida > Asterales > Asteraceae > Cichorium > Cichorium intybus. The sequence goes on along the minus strand of CM042015.1, from coordinate 65,633,720 downwards.
TGGAAGTGCGATACAACCGACTGCCCTCTCGGTTGTGCAAAATACAAAGGTTGAACAAGATTACCGTTATAGTGATGATCGTTGTTGTAACCCTGCTGACCTTGTGGTTGTTGTTTCTGTGGTGCCCTTCGTGGAGGTCCCCGACCTCGGTTCCATTGTTGTTGTGGTGCTTGTGGAACCCATCCTTCTTCCTCATCATCGTATCTTTTAACCGGTACCGGTACCGGTACCGGTACCGGTACTGGTACTGGTACTAGTGCTGAGGAGGTTGCGGTTGATATTGCTATTGTGGTTGTTGCGGTATGGGTTGAAAAGTGGTTTGTGGTTTAAAGATTACTGGTGGTTGTAATGATTGTGATTATGGTTGAGAAATGGTAGTGTGCTGCATGGTCACTAGGGTGCCATCACGGGTCGACGCTCCCCAAGACATAGCAGATGTAAAAGGGTTTGTAGATTGTGGTTGAAATGGTGGAACAAAAGGCGGAGTGCATGATGGTATTGATGCGGGGGCTGAAACCGCACTACTAGTAGCACTCGTGCTACCAAACTGGAATTCTGAAAGCGGGGGAATAAATGGAACTGCCCCCGTTGCCTCACCCGAAGGTTCCTGGGAAACATCCTCAATACTACTACTAACATGACTAAAACTCATTGTATCCAAACGCCTACGTGCACGGTTCTTGCGCGCGTTTCGTTCGATCTCTGAGTCAAAACGCAAGGGTGATAACTGCCCACCCCGACGGGTACGCATGCACTAGTGCAACACGCCCGTCAAAACCAAAAAGAGAAATACTAACCAACTGAAAACCTCAATACTAAAACTAAAAATCAGAAACTAAAAGTCCTACAGATCGCCTACTCTCAAGCTCACAACTCCCCGGCAACGGCGCCAAAATTTGACATGCCTAGGTCGTCGTGCGGTCAAAATAGTAAAATAACCTAACACACACTAGTATAGCGGTAGTCAGGGTCGATCCACAGGAGTTACGTGGTCAAGGTAGGCAACATATTACCAACTGTAGTGTCACGCTACAGCCAGAGGATCTAGTTTCCGACTTTTACCAAAAACAATCCCGAAATCACAAAGTCCAACAAAACCAAAAACTAATTCCAATCCAATTCAATTTTTAAACTAACATGAGTTACTAAAATCAAAAAGTATAGTCTAAATTCAGAAACACAATAACTATCCAACACAATCAAGCATCCAAAAGCATTCCAAAGCATCAAAACCATAAAAAGAGCAATTAACAATAACCGAATGATTAACTATTAAAAACTCAGATCCAACTCGTTCCAAAACAGAAAACATAAACTTTCAGAAAATTAAGAACTAATGCCAATGGTTGTCACACCCAATCATACTAGCCAAAACTACCAAAACTACTAAACTACTTGGAAATTAAAAGAGAAAAACACAAATACCAATTATGGTCGACTGAAAAATAAAACTCGGAGTCAAAGAAGCCTTGGGGGTCGCTCCCAGGTCTTTGCTACTGATTTCGACCTAGAACCCTCTATTTATAGTTTTGAAAAATAAAAGAGCGCGCCGCGCGCACTTAGAATCCGCGGCGCGCGTACTATTTTATCCCCGTTTTCTCGGCATTTGAATCTTCTTCACTGCCTCAATCATGACTCAGTGCGTCACGCCCTTGTACATCACCGCGGCGCGCGTGCGAATTCGACTGTTTTGTCTTTATCTTCAAACTTCTTCCATTTTGTACGCTTTTACCCCTGTTTACATCATTTCTTTCCAAACAAGCACTGACACAAAAAGTGAGAATGTCACAGTATATATGATATAAAATCACCAAGAATAGGTCTCAACAACGACTAAAATACTTGATATTACTAGGCGTTGTCAAACAACTCAAACACGCAAAAATGGCAGACACGTTGAACCAAGAAGAAAGAACAGGTTCGTACCAAGCATGTGCTCAGCCATTGACGTGGAGAAAATTTCAGTGTTCTAAAAATATTTTAATAAAATAAAGAGTAAATTGCTATGAAATCGATTTGTAATCTCATCAGTGAAGCGTCAATCATCGTTTTCTCCTTCTCGACCCGTGTGAACTCTAAATTGAAATTCATCGGGACCTCCTAGAAGCCAATTAGGGTTAAAATTCAGTCTTTGGTTATGTACTCCTTGTATCCTGCAAAATAATGTTGATGAGTTCGTGGAGAAGCTCCACGCATTGTAATTGTTGGCATGGCTGCTAACGCCTTTGGTTGTCTGGATTTTTTGCACATTTCTCGTGAGGCATAATTGTTGTTAGTGCAGCCTATTTTGATCCATCGCACACACACCAACCCAAAATGGATCCAGGTAGAGGAATAGAAACCCAACGAATCTATAGTCGTGATTGATCTTCGATTATCAAGCAATATAACATTTAATATCATCGCGAAATCTGCAAGTACCTGTGCGAGGGTGGAAGAAATGGGAAATGATGCTTTTGTAATCTCATCGCGAAATCGATTTGTAATCTCATCAGTGAAGCGTCAATCATCGTTTTCTCCGTAACCCTATTTTTTAGATTTATTTGAATTTTGAATTTCATGGTCAACTTAAATCATCTTGAACAAGATCAAGAAATTACATTGATCGCCGGTGATTTGATTAAGTAAGAGATGCCACCTGGTGGGGTGGCCGGTTGGGTGGGGATGAGTTTTTTTAATTTTTTAATTTTTAATTATAAAAAGAATAAAAATAAAAAGATAAAAGAAATAAGAAAGGGTAAGAAAGTCATTTCATATGGACCTGTGAACTATTTCGATACCTTAGGGACTTATTTGTTTGATTTCTCATACTTTGATGACCACTACAAGAAATGCCGTCACACGCGTTTGGTGTCGCCGCTAAAGGTGACGCCGATATTGATTATTCAGCTATCCGCATGTTGTTTAATCCAAACCGTCCACCAAATGTTTGATCCGACGGTGGAAAAAGTAGCGGGAAATATTCCCACCAAAGGCGTCGCCGCTATTGCTCCTCCTGTCGCCGCCTTTGCCCTGTCACGCGGATCGCCATCGTCACCGTCCATTGCGTTATGATCTAACGGACCAGGAGAAAAGCGGCTTTTTTAGGGTTGCTGCTATTGCCCTGTCGCCGCTAAAACCTATAAGTGTCGCCGCTAAAGGTCTGCGAACATAACAAAACCCATCGCCATTCTCTCCTTCGGCTGTTACGCAAACACAATTCCATTTCCGTTTTCTCTCGAACTTTCCGGCGATTGAGCACTATTTTCTGACCAAAGCCACCTCAAAATATCATCTGGTGCACTCTTTCACTTTTACCGGCGATTTTCTTGGATTTTACCGGCGATTGCCTCTCTTTTCCGGCGATATCTCTATTCGTATACTTTGATGACTGTGATGGTGTAAATCCAAAACTAGGTCCTGATCTGGTAAAATTCGTATACCACAGGGACTGTTTATGTAATTTTGTCAAAAATGTATATGTTGTGTTCTCTTATTCTTCCTCATGTTTGTCTTGGAAATTTAATCATCATCAACTTAATTCGTTAATAATCACAGAAAGTTTCTAATTTGTACATTTTGTGTGTAGGAAAAGTTGTGACGTTCAACATCAATGCCAGATGACTTTCTTTCTTAGGATATCAAGAAATTGATTAAAATGCCCTTCATTACCACTAAAGTCCTTGAACATGAATCATATTGCATTTATCATATCTGAAAATATCTTCTTTTGACTAATTAGTTCCATAGGGAAAATAGAATTCAAGTTTAAGCATGTTCTATTCCTCGTGGGCTCTTTTGGGAAAATGTCAGTTATGACCCTCCCAGTCCTTCACTGCTACCGCCTATCAACACTTGCATCTGCAAATATGCTTTTATACCTAGCGTCTTCATATATTTGGCTATTTGATGCTTTTAGTTTACAATTTATGATTAGTTCTTTATTTGGCATGATCTTACACAACGGCTAATCCATATATATAAATATAAGTGAAAAAGTTTTATTTATTTAGTGCATACATATGTAAGCTATATGTTGGACAAAAAGACATGGAGCATTAAAATATTTTATTTCTTTCTCAAATGGTAATATCATTAACAAAATATTTTGCTCGGTTTCTTATATTAAATTGGTTACGTGATCATGTTTGATAATCGTTTATTGTTAATTGCTTATGGAGCAATTAAGCAATTCCAACTTTTCTAAAAGTGAAATTAATTGTAAGGAATAAACGAATTATACAATATTATACTACAAGCAATTTATTGTTATCAGGAGATGGTTTCGGATTCTTTTTACATGACCCGGAAAAAATTTATTTTTGTATATTGACGTTCATTTATAAGGCATTTTTAGAGTAACTTCTTTTTAGATGATCTAAGAAACTTTTGTGTTTTTTACTTTGAATCTCATTTATATGACAATTTTATGGAAAAAAACGGTTTTAGCTGCTTTGGGGTTTCTTAACGTTTTTGCATACAATGGTTTTGTGAGTGTAAACACAAACTTGGTCTCACCAACCATTGCAGCCACCAACCCACTTACCTACCATTGTTGAAGAAGGTGGCAAACTTTGTTTTCTCTTGTTTAAATTCATTGAATATAGTAGTTGTCATTAGTATTTGCTTGGCTATAAATAGAGGTTTTAGCTTCATTTGTTAAGTACCACAAAAACATAGAAGAGAGTGTTTAGATAGTTAGCGAGAGTTGTTCTTTTCTTGTATTTCAGTTTGAGTATTGAATAAAAAAACATTTGAGTTCCAACAAGTGGTATCAGAGCTTGGTTAAGCTTCCCGGGAAACTTTCTAAACACCCTCGGGTTTTTTGGTCAAAATTTTTCTGTCTCAAAATCGATTTTCGAAAGCACCATTGGAAAGGTCTTGTTCTCAGGATTCCGAATATATATTTTTCGGAATTTTTCGACCACCGGAAGACCTCCAAAAGTCCGGTCAAAGGTTCACCGGAATAGTTGCCGGAAAAACCAGTTCGCCGGAGATCTCGCCGGAGAAGACGACCAGAGAAGAGGACACTGTAGCAAGTTTCAGAAAACTGCAATTTGGTCCCTGAAGTTTTGAAAAGTTACGTTTTGGTCCCTGTATTTCCGAAAAATTTCAGGTTGGTCCCTATTTTTCAGAAAAACTTCAGATTATCCCCCTATACTTCTTAAAGTTTCAAACCGATCCCTAAAGTTCTGAACATTACATTTTGGCCCCTCTACTTCTGGAAAGTTTCAAACAAATCCCCAAATTTGGTCGTTATAATTTTAATAAATTATAGTGGTCCTCGTACGTTTGAAAATTCCAAGTTAGAGTATATCCAAGTATATGCCAAGAATGACCACACCAAGCTCGTCGTTTTCTCAACCCGAAATTGAAAGTGTTCAAAGGACCGGGAGGGATAGTAGTGTTACGTTACATTATCCGTTGCTTACGAAAACGAACTACACGGTGTGGGCTATAAAGATGCGAGTGAATTTGCAAGCACAAGGAGTGTGGGATGCAATTCAAAATGCAAGAGTAGATGAACGAACAGATAGGATGGCGCTTGCGACCATTTACCAAGCGATTCCAGAGGACGTACTTCTTATATTGGCCGAGAAGGACACGGCTAAAGAAGCGTGGGAAACGCTTAAGATGATGCATATGGGAGCTGATCGGTTAAAGGAGGCTAAAGTACAAACGTTGAGAAGTGAATTCGAGGTGATCCGAATGAACAATGGTGAGTCGATAGATGATTTCGCCATGAGATTGAACACTATTGTGACCGGTATTCGATCTCTTGGTGAAAAGATCGAGGAGAATACGGTGGTGAAGAAGTTTCTTCGAGCCGTCCCAATGCGATTTATACAAATCGTAACATCTATCGAGCAATTTGGAGACATGAAAAACATGACGGTTGAAGAAGTTATAGGCCGTCTCAAGACCCACGAAGAGCGACTTCGAGGGTATGGAGAACGGGAAGAATGACCTTCTCTATTGCTTACACATGCCAAGTGGGCATCTCAATCTAAGCAAACCGACGAGGGAGACTCGTCAAACACTTCAAGGGAAAGTGGAAACCATGGCCAAGGACGCGGTCGAGGTCGTGGGCATGGCCGAGGAGATGGTCATAAGTATGATGCAATCCGGAATGACTACAATCGTCCTCGAAAGGACAAAAGTAAAACAAAATGTTTTACTTGCGAGGAATATGGTCATTATGCATCAGAGTGTCCAAACAAGAAACGAGGTGAGGAGGTGAACCTCACCCAAACCAATGAAGATGAACAGCCCATTTTAATGATGGCGATCTCGCAAGAAGATACACCAGGTATGATGCCGCTAAAAGAGAAGAACGGCGTTGATATCCCTGCATCCGAAGAAAGTCAAGTTGATTCCAAGGAATGGTACCTTGACAACGATGCTAGCAATCATATGACCGGAGATCGTTCAAAGTTCCATGAGTTAGACGAGAACGTGACGGGTTTTACACGGTTTGGAGATGGGTCAAAGATCGACATCAAAGGAAAAGGTACAATCTTGTTTGATTACGGAAACGGAGATCAAAGACTACTTAACGAGGTATATTACATTCTTAGACTTAAAAAGAATATTATAAGTCTTGGACAACTAACCGAAGACGGGAATCGAGTCGACATGGATGGTGATATTTTACGGGTATTTGACAATAGTAATACTTTACTTTTTAAAGTAAAAAGAACCCGTAACCGACTCTATAAGACACTTTTAAAGACGAGACGAAAAATGTGACTTTTATCATCCCAAGATGATCCAAGTTGGTTGTGGCATCAACGACGTCTGTATGCTAATTATTATTCCATGAAAGTTAATGGTTGTTTGAAGCATAATAAAATTCTAGGTTCACATCTAAAGAAATTAGATGATCCGAGTGAGGAAGAATTTTATGAAGTTGAAAAAGGTGAAAAAGGACACCAGTTTTTCGACGCATGGAAAAGGAAGCCACAGATAAGACAAGAAGGGTTCTTTGGTAAACAGAAAAGATGGATTTGGACTAAAAAAGCAGCTGTCAGTTTTCTCCAACGTAGTCCCAAAAATCGAGCTATCGACTTTCGTAAAGTGATGCAAAAGAAGGAAGACGTGTCTCTAAAGAAAACGGCTTATGCTAAAAGGATTTCGGGGGAGTTTAGTGTGAGAGATTGCATTCCAACAATTTGTTCCAAGGATGCAAAATTGAAACTCGAGAAAGATAAAGACAAAGCACTTGTCGATTATTCTGTAGCCGGGGATGGCATGAAATGTGCAACATGATCGGCGTAACGAATCTCAAGCCAAGTTTGGTTTAAGGTGGAGAATGTGAGTGTAAACACAAACTTGGTCTCACCAACCATTGCAGCCACCAACCCACTTACCTACCATTGTTGAAGAAGGTGGCAAACTTTGTTTTCTCTTGTTTAAATTCATTGAATGTAGTAGTTGTCATTAGTATTTGCTTGGCTATAAATAGAGGTTTTAGCTTCATTTGTTAAGTATCACAAAAACATAGAAGAGAGTGTTTAGATAGTTAGCGAGAGTTGTTCTTTTTTTGTATTTCAGTTTGAGTATTGAATAAAAGAACATTTGAGTTCCAACAGGTTTGGTGTTGTGGCGTACTACCTACAATTATAGCAATGTGCTTTGCTTTCTTCCATGTCAATGTGCTTTGCTCTATTTGTATTCGGTTAATTTGTAACAACAGTTTGAGAAAAATTTATATTTATACAATACACATTTTTACTAAAATTAGACAACCTACTGCTTTTTAGTTGTTTTAGGTAGAAAAACTGTGTCATGGAAATAGTCCGAGTGTAGCATATTGGCTTCATTATTCTCTATTAAGTCCTTTTTCTAACCAAGCCAAAAAGAAGCACCCATTTGTAGCAATGTACTTTACCAAAATTGTTGATTATGTAACATACTTCAAGTTGTACTAATAATCGCGTTAAACACCAGGCCAAAAGTCCCCTAATTCTCCAATATGAACAAGTACCAAGGATGCATAAAAAATCTCCTCGTAAGTCCTATCATGCTTCCTCTACTCCAAATGTTTGTTGTAATAAAATGATCTTTTATTATATAATTTTTTTTAATTATCAATCGTATAATACACGAATTTGTAACCTAATTGTTATATAGATTAAATTAGAACAGATATTTTAGAAGAATGTTGGGGTGGGGGATGGTTAAGGGGGTCGGTTTTTTTAGTGGGTTCCTTTTGTATGTTTGCCCCACGTGTCTGCTGATGTGTTACGAATCCCTTCTTACTATCAATTAATTGCTTGAAGTTTTTCCCGTTTCTTTCTTTCTCGGTTTCTTCTCGCATTTACGGGTGCTTAAGGATTGCCTTGGCAAACGCTGTTGGTAGCTTTCTTTCGTGCGTTTTCATGACTGATCCTTGCTTTAGCTTTGTTTTGTGTTGTGTTCTACTGTATTCTCCGATTGTTGGTATTGTTTTTGTGATTTTTCGAATTCCATTGGTCGTCGACTACGCCCTTCTTAGTTATCTGTTTGCTGAATTTCTTCACAAAATAAGCTTTACCGGTGGAAGTTCATCCTGGCCAAGTTGTAGAATAATTTCGTTCGATCGACGATGTTTTTGAATCTGAAACTAAAGTTAGGGTATTCAGAGGTAAAGAGTTAACAACGTGTTCTTCACAAAAGCTGCGAACTTCAGGTATGTCGATTTCATTGATAAAGTGGATGTGTTTATGTAATTAATAGTATTTCTGAAACGATAATACGATTATAGATGTGTTACAAGTCTGCTTTCGAGTTATAGATTGACCTATATAGAAACCGAAAGAAATAAAAAAATTGATTTTCACCTAAAATACTCATATATGGAAATCGCTTGGTTGTACACATTGTTTGGTTAAATTGAATTGTTGGTTATATTGTATTAACAATCAATTTTATGTAATCTGTTTACGGAGTATTAGCAAGAAGCGAATAAGAGGTAGCTCCTTCTTCTGGTTTATATTTATTGTTCCCAGGAGGGAGAGGGTTTAATCGACCCAATTTCCTCTTCCTCCGTAACTCGCTCCTTCTGTTGCTCTTCATTCAATTTATAGGAACAAATGGTCTAGCCTCCGGTTATCTACACAAAGGTAATCCATCACAAATCAATTTCTTGAAAGCTTTAACAAAATTATTCCAATGTGAACTGGAATTGATTTTTTTAATTCACCGTCTTGAAGTATGGCAATAGAGCTTCACATTTGAGGAATTGTTGTGCGATCTCGTGGTGAATAAGTACCCATATATAAATTCGCATCTGCTTGGCCGCCAAGTGTTTGCAAAAATGCTCGAATGAATTTTGAAATATATATATATATATATATATATATATATATATATATATATGTATATGTATATGTATATGTATATGTATATGTATATGTATATGTATATGTATATGTATATGTATATGTATATGTATATGTATAAAGAGCTTCTTAAACAACTTCCAACTAAAGGGTTTTTTTTAATTATGTTTGTTACTAATGTTTGTTTAATGTCTTACTTAATATATGACAACGCCTAGTGATATTACATATTTTAGTCGTTGTTGAGCCCTATTCTTGGTGAAATTATATCATATATATCGTAGTATTCTCACTTTTCGTGCCAGTACTTTTTTGGAAGAAAATAATGAAAACAGGGACCAAAAGCGTGCAAATTGGAGGAAGTTTGAAGAAGAAGGCAAAATCAGGAAAATACGTACGCGCGCCGCGGAAATCAAGAAGGCAAGACGCGGATCTAAGGCGGTGGAACAAATTCAAATGCCGATAAAACGGGAAAAGATTAGTACGCACGCCGCGGAAACCATAAATGCGCGGCGCGGCTGCGGGAATTTTGCAACTATAAATAGAGGCTTTTTCAGCCGAAAACCCTAGCAAAGACCTGGTGTAAATCGACCTTCAAGGCTCTTTGACTCCGAGATTTAGCTTTAGCAACTACTTTTTTGGTATTTTCAGGTTTTATGTTTAATTTTCTTTAGTTTAGTAGTTAGCAATCATTGGCTAGTATCTTTGGGAGTGACAACCACTGATATTTGGCTTTAGTTTCTGTTTTCCAGTAATAGGTTACTGTTTTGGACCTGTGGAATTCGTTTTGGTTTATAATAATCATTTGGTTACAAGTAATCATTGGTTTTTCGGTGTTTTATGCTTGTTATTGGATTGTGCATGTTTGAATTGTGTTTTGATGTGTGTATGACCTTGTTTGGACTGATTTCCCTTGCTGATTTCAGTGACCAACTAGGGTTAGCTTTTGGTTTTGAACTTAGCCAGTGACTGTTCATTTGCACTTGTAGTTATTGGTTTGGTTTATGCCTTATTTGTGTTTGATGATTGAATGCCTTTGCTTGCTTCTGAATTAGAGATGTACTTCTGATTTCAGTAAGTGACTAGGTTTGGTGGGAAGTTTAGTTTAATCTATGCTTGTTTGGAATTGTGTTAGTTTAGGTTTTCTGGGATTAGTAGGTAAAAGTTTAGGAACTAGGTCCTCTGACTATAGCATGACACTGCAGTTGGTAATCTGTCACCTGTCTTGACCACGTAACTCCTGCAGATCGACCCTGACTACCACTGTGCTAGTGTGTGTGTTAGGTATTTTTCTTATTTTTGAACGCACGACGACCTAGACGTGTCAAATTTTGGCGCCGTTGCCGGGGGGTTGTGAGCTTGAGATTAGGTGATCTGTAGGACTTAGTTTCTGATTTTTGATGTTTGATTTTAGTTCTTTGAATTCTGGTATGTGTACATCTTCATAATGGGCGATTACATGTACGCAGATCAGTATTATGAAAATTATGAAAATCCGGCCGACACCTATTATGAGGATGATTGCTACAATGGATTATCTGATGACAATGGATGGCGGACCGAGGAGTCATCTCAGCCTGAAATTTCTGCAACTTGGGCCCGACTTTGGGTACTCATGTATAACACTCACCAAGAGCAGAAGGACCAGGCTGATGCTCTTGTAAGATTGCAAGCTTCTTTAGATCAGTTAGAGGAAAGTTGGAAATGTTCATCACCCTCGCCAGAACCTGAGGTGAGTAATTTTTATACCAATGATATGGTGTGTGAACCTGCATCACCTGAATATGTGATGGAAGGGGATACACCTTGGGAAAGTCAAGAGACCACTGAGATGGTCGAAACGGTTGTTGAGAAAGAGGTTGTAGGTGACAGTGCTACCTCTGACTCCGCAACCTCTGAAGTTTTTGATGTTTTTGAAAGTATTAGTAATGTTGATCTGGTGTTGGGTGAATCCATACCATCACCAGACAATTTGGTTGATGAAGATGTTGTAGAGGGGGCTGTGAATGACAGTACAGATCCCAGCCCAACAAGTCCTGAAATTGTTGAAGTTACCAATGTTTTTGGGGAAGGGGTGTAGATGACAATACTACCCCCGAACCTAAAATTTTTGAAAATTTTGAGAAAGTTGGAAATAAGGATCTGGTGATGGGTGACTTTATACCACCACCAGATCAAACCAGTCGCTCACTCTTGGTACCGATCCACCTGTTGGACGATGATCAAGAAGATAATGCCGACGAGTTGGTCTTTGAAAACAATAAACATGATTTTATCACCACTCATGATCCATTCATGAATGGAAAATTAGATGTGATCAATACCATCGATGAGGATATATGGAAGCATCCCGATTTGTTGCATTCCGATCCCATTCGATTGGAAAATTTTTATTTGTACTGCAAGCCAAAATTGCAACCTGAAGATAGCATGCAAGACACTAGCAAACGAGGTGTGAAACAACTACCAGAAGCGGCAATGGGCGCGCTTCATGTCAAGCCTTTGACCTTGAAGAGATGCAGAAGGAAGGACCGAGCTTGGAGGTTCATAGCTACCTCCAAGCACTCACGAGAATTAATCAACAAACAGCGACCGAGCAGCAGCAGGAGAACTAGCAAGCCATTCGACCCAGGAAAGTTTGAAGGGCAGTGGGTCAGCGAAGGGACGGTGGTGACTGAAAATCAGCGAAGGAAGAAGGCATACGATCCACCGTAGCTGTAGAAGGACTCTACGTCTGGCTGAAGACGTTAAACTTAGCGCTTGTTGGGAGGCAACCCATCGTGTCATAGAATAGGTTTTGTATTTCTTAGAAGTAATTAGGAAAAATATCATCATTAATTGCAGGTACTAGTGGTCCAAGGCAAGTGTGGGGTTGTGTGAAGAATTTGGAAATTTTAATGACAGCGCCGCGGTTTGTTCATATGCGCGACGCGGGATCGTAAACCAACCCGATGCGAAGGGGTTGATTTGGTGACACGCGCGCCGCAGTTTGTGCATTTGCGCAACGCGGGAATTGGTCGGTCGGTTTCCTTCGATATTAAGGTAAGCCGCGACACTATTCACACACACCACGCCTCGGAGCTCTGATCAACAAAAATTTCTCGTGTTTTTTCTTGCTCATTTCATTCCTACTACGGTACGTCATTCTAACTAGCTTTTACTTGTCAAAACTAGTGATTAGGTGGTTAATTTGGTTGATTTCTCCAGAAACTTCAAAACTTAGAAATCGCCAATGCTGACTCATAGGGTGTTTGTTTTGCCAAATAGAGACCCTAGATGAGTTAGTCGGCACTTAGGCTACCTTGTGGTGTATTTGGATTGAGTTTAAACAGGTTAAAACTCGATTTGGGTTTGGATTTTTGGAAACAGCCGCTCGCCGTGCCGCGCCCTTGCTCTTTGGCCGCGCCGCGGTGCGGCGAGGAAGAAAGGGACTGAATTTGCAAAAAAAAAATTCCTTTTGTGCAGATGTCGTTCAGATTAGACCACGAGTTTCTTCAGTTTCCAGAGGGACCAGCCAACTCTGTGGAGTACCGATCGAGGAGGGATGCATTGACACGTCTCCGGGTTCTCGAGCGACGATCATAGACAAGGATATCCTCAGGGATGCTGGGCTCTGGGGAGAGATCGAGCCATTTCTACACCGCACATGGACCCACGGGGATGCTTCATTTACTTACCGGGGCTGGGATAGGCCCATGGCCACCGAGGAGGACACGGTCTACACAGAGCTTCTCTTGGAGTTCTTGTCCACAGTCCAGTTTGCACCTGGAGCTACAGATGCCCGTTCCAGGCTAATACGGTTCAGATTGGGGGTGTGCAGAGGGAGTGCAACCTCCGGGAGTTTGGGAGGCGCACCGGTATATATACGGAGGCGGATCTGCAGCACCGCCACTATGTACAGTTCATGGAGGCATGTATTCAGGGGCAGCCTGAGAGGGCTGCCAACACGGAGGTTTGGGCACTATTGTCCAACATTTTCTATGAGGCGGGGACCTCCAGGGAGAGCCATCTCCGTGATCCACTCCACCTTCTCATGCACCGTATCGTCTCCACCTCCATCATTCATAGGGAGGGGGGCGAGAAGGTGTCCGGCGATGACATGACCTATCTCTGGGTTCTCCTCGATCCCTCCAGGTTTCTTCACCTTCCATTCGCCCTAGCCGTCGCCCTATCCACCCGTGCGACAGGAGCATCTGCCAGCAGTCCTCTGGGTCGGGGGTATTTCATCACCCGCCTGGCCCGATCATACCGGATCCTCACCGCCAGGACTGTCGCTTCTTTGACCACGTTACCTCCAGTTCGCACCACATGCAACCTATTTAGATCTAAGTTTTTCTTCTAGTTAAACATATAACAATTCCTAAAAGGCCAGAAAGAATTAAACTAAAAGAAAGATCAAGAAAAACCAACCTTTAGTGAATCTTGGAAGCAAAGCAACAGAAACCTCTTGCCTCAAATGTAGTCACACCCTTAGCTTGGAATGTTGGCCGAAAATTCCTTCAGAGAGAGCCTCAAAATCGTGGCCTTAGGGTTTGTGAGCCTCCCTATTTATAGGCTCCAAGCAGATGACCAGATAAACCTTTAGAGATAAACCTTTTGAATTCAAATCAAGATAAACTATTATCTTATTAATTCAAATCCTTTTATCCTCATTATTAAAATCGAAAATATATATGTTTCCATATATAGTTTCGCTGGTCACACACTCATTCAAACTGTCACTTACTCAACTATTGAATAATTACAGTTTTAGTATTTGTACCTTTAATTAATTAATTTAACCATCAAATTAATTCCAATTAATTCCAGAAAAATTACTAATTAATTATTATAGTTTCTAATTAATATATTATCACTTAAATATATTAATAAACTATTTATTTAATTTCTATTGATTTATTAATCACATAATAAATCAACATTTCTCTCTAGCGGACTTTCTGCCAATCCTCCAACTATGAGGGCAACCCAAATGGACTATGCTACTATTAATTAGGTAAATACTAATTATTAGTCATGGCTTAGACACATAATCCAACAGTCTCCCACTTGGATAAGTCTATGACTAAAATTACCAATTTACCCTTTAATTAATTTAGCAACTGTAGTTTCCTAGAAACCGCTGCTGAACTCTGACCTAGTCAGTTCTGTCCAATGATAAGTGATCATATGATCCTTCGTCCAACAAGATATTTTCAGACACGAGACATGGATTGAGATCAATCTCTGTCCGATACTCTGTTTCCCGATTTTCGATTCTGCTTATGACTTTAGAACTTCTAATTGAACACATCAATTTAGTCCAGGCTGGCCAGCAGTTTAGTCAACTTCAAAATCATCGAGAGGCCTACAGATATCTGTTTCCCATCAGGGTCAAGGAACGAATAAGCTTCGACTCATATGCTTATATCTTTTACCGGTCAAATCATTCACAACAACACGTTTTATAACATCGAGTTACCGATGCGTTTTCGTATTATCAATGAACAATTTCCTTGTAAATTATAACTCATATCTCTCCACTTCAAGATCATAGGATATTATCGTCTCAACATTGCTTGTGATATAATCCATGAAGCAATCTATTGAGCGTGGGTTTATCCAATACTCAAATCTCTATTTCTAAGTACTCATGAATGTTGTAGCAATCCTATTGCTATGTCTAACTCATTAGACAGTCTACAAATCAATTCATGACAGTCTTGATTCAATACTTACTTCCCAAAGTATGAGCGACTGTGGACCTTTCTGAATAATTAAATTATTCGGGAAGTAAAACATGCGAAAGCGAAACATAAAGATCTGACCGGCAGCTACTCTTGCTTATTACCGAGTCTCCACAAGGTAATTACCAGGTCGGACCTTGTCATAAACTAATATCGGTTTCATGATTTCTTTTAAACTTTCAATTTTAATTTTACAGCTATGTCTTTATGAACCTTACACTCTTTCAATGTTTCCAAAGTATCTTATACTTATACACTTTAGTGCAGATGATCCAATCGGATACTCATCCGATAACATCTCAATATGTTATCCTATCAATTTCTCTCCTAACTCCATTTTGGTAATGTGTACTGTGACTTCCTATGGTTCTGGGGTCTTTAGTCTACTTGACTGCACCCTAAGACTATTTCGAGGTGTTATGATGTGCCGGTGAACCACACGCGCTCCATCAGAATACCAACGAGATTCTTTAACCATGAAGTCCTTTAACATCATGGCCTGACGTTAATAATTACCACTTTTGAAAATCTTTCAAATTAACCCTATCACTTTCACCCCTATCATTTCCCAATGAATTCTCACTTGAGTTCAAACAATCCATCCAGTATTCTCAGCCAGGAAATGTCCTGAATCCAACTTACTATGCCCTAAGCATCAAGTCATCAGGACATGTTCATGACATTATGATCGATCCAAGAAACTTGTGGAACCCGATCCCTACTTATTCCAAAACCCTTTCGGAATCCATAGATTAGATATAATCCTTGTGTCATGATTTTCAAGAAACTATTTCCTTTCGGAGACTCTTCTCATGCATCTTGAATCTTATCAAGATCATGTTGACTAGGTCTATGCTGGCGATTTCATCTATTCCAATAGATGACTGTGAATTACGTGAGTATGATACACCTTCTTAATTTCTTTCATGCCAAGTCATCACACTTTGCAATGATAAGAAAAACTTTCCTAAGTCTATGCATCTTGAATCTCATCAAGATCACCTTGGCAGAATCTGGATCTATCTCATAGACGATTACAACCACTTGAGTATGTCGTATTTCTATTAAGGCTTTCATAGCGATCCGTCTCTTAACATCAAGTCATTACACTTTGTAATGAAAAGAGACGTTTCCTAGAAACAATATATATCCCACTTATGGAGATAACGGTGACTCCCACTGGCTTTGACATGGTTATAGACTATTCACAAAATCCAGGACTTATGGCACATTTTGAGAATCCAAACCTCTCTGACATTTTTATGGAAATCTTTTAGCCCATTCTCAAAATCCAATCCTTTGGCATATTTTGAGAATCTAAATATCCTTTCTTGCGAGATGCCCGTGGGAAATCCTGGGCCCATGTACCTTTGTATTGGGACACTCTTTGTGAGTCCCTATTAGTGTGCCGTTGATCCACACGCGCTCCACTAACGATTCACAATGTGCCATACAGTATCCTTTCGGATTCCATCCTCTATTGAGATTGCTTCTCCCGGAATCAATTACTTGACTCTAAGTATCGTCTCACTCAACCAGATGTTATGAAGGTATGTATCTGTCCATGTTGCTTTCTTTTGATGATTCAGTTACTCCCACTAGTTTTGGGACCAGGTGTAATATCAATCAAATTTTCACATAGACTATGTCTCGCCCTGAGGTTCTCTTGTCTGGCAGCAACCGGGCTCACAAATGCTTCCAAGTAGTTAGATTGTAAATCCGTACCAACTATAGTGTTTTACCACCAATCGGTGTGTCACCCCAATCATAACTACTTACGATGGTGATTAATACTACTGGTCAAGAGAAGATTATGTCAGTTGTAGAATAGAAATCTGATTTCTGCTCCAAGCCTAGTGATGACTAAAAGGTCCTTTTACTTGGCTAATCCTGAACTCATTCAGGACTGTCCCAACTCCCACTGTTTCCTTAGAACATGAGTTCTTTCTAAAAGAGCTATTCTTTTAGAGTTACAGCGGGATAGCCAATGAAACGACAATGCTGATCATGTTTAGGCTAGTCATGAGCTTCGGATGAACGCTACAAGACCCTAGACTTACTATGTATGAGTGGGATAATCCCAGCTTTACATTTCAGACAGTGTCTGCAAGACCTAATTAGTCTAGGATGTGGTCGGAATATGGTTTATATGGAGTGACTCGTATAGTGTTCAACTTATTTAAAACTAATTTGCAATGTATCTCATACATCGAGGATCGAACTGTTTCGACCAATGCTCCATTATCTTCCTTAAGACACATTATAACCATTAATGCTCTTGGAAGAGAATGAACTGTGAAACCCTTTTCTCAGTTTATGTTATCGCTCAGGTTCTATGAAACTTGTACTTCCTTTGAAGTCCTTGGACTTTTCAAGGTTTCAATTCAATTGCTTATCCCGATAAGCAATGTCATATTCATCATACCGAATGATGAATATTGCGAAGTACAAACAATTGTGTTCTATGTCTTTTACATATCTATGTAGACTAATGACTTTGTTAACTTTGTTCAAGACTTGCAATCTTCAGTTGACTCTAAGTCAACTGATTCCAAAATCCTATCCTCTGGATCTTTGGGTGATTCATTTCTTGCCACATGTGCTTTGTCAAGAACTTAATCATCATCTGACTCTAAGTCAGATGATTCCAAAGTCCTGTCCAACTGGACCTTTGGTTGATTCATTTCTTGACACATTAAGAAGTCAATTCATCAAGTGACTCTAAGTCAAATGATTCCAAGGTCCTGTCCAACTAGACCTTTGGTTGAATTGATTCTTATAACATTTTTATTAACAATCATAATGACACAATTCTTGATTTTAAAACATTTCGGATCATCATTCAAGTTATTACTAAACATACATTCAACACATTCATATAACATTTCAAGGACAATTTTAGACAACAGGTGTTGAAAGAAAAATGACAATTTTATTAAAACAAAATCCTTGAACAATGTAATAGACAATGTCGAAATGCAACTAAAGACTAATAACAATATTCCAATATCTATCTAAACTTCAAAACTGCACGAGCTGGAGATCCAATCCATATGTGCTCCTATGCACCAGAGTCCCGTGCCTTCTTGATTCCCTGCATACAAACCAAAATGCGACTGTCACATTATGTATCAAGAAATCTTGGAACATGAGTTTTGAGGTTTTTAGATATACCTGAGCTTTCAAAAGAGTTGGAGTGTCTTCCAATCTTTCCGTGACTGTATCCGATTTAGCGGATTCCCAGTTTGAGACATGTCTAGTCGATCTCAACCGTTTCTTGTTACGTCTCTTCACTGGACTTAATCCAGAAGTAGCTGAGCCATTGGAGCTATGCCTGTCCAAGAGTGACTAGTATAAAGTCAACAGTGGACGCATTTCCATGAGGGTCTTTTTCTGGTCTTCCTTTCTATACGTCTGAATGAACAGATCGTATTCATTTGTCAGCGAAGCGAGGAGGATGTTAACACTCTCCTCCTGACTCATGGGATGACCAAGTTTATATAACTCGCCTATGTACCCTTCAATCTAAAGAACATGCGAATTAATGCTACTTCCTCCCTTTAGCTTGCACTCTGTAAGTCTTCTGAGGATTTTAGCTCGTTCCTCTTCAACTGCTTTTTGGAACCTTTCCTCCACCAGTTGCATCAACTCATATGGCCCCAAGGATTCAAAATCCTTGCGGAACTCGGGGTCAATGGTTGATAGCATGAGGTCACAAATCTCTTCGGATTCATCATAAGAACCTTTTATGATGACTTGTTCCGGTGGAACTGTGATCGGATACTCGGTGAAATGTAGCTTGCCAGCAATGCCGAGACCCAGTATCCAATTGCGAAGCCATTCTTTACAGTTGAGGCCAGTCAGCCTTTCCATATTAAGCAGGTGCATTCTGATGCTTTCAGAAATGGGTGAAGGAGGAGAAGGAGGAGAATTGACACTTGACATCTATAAAAGAAAATAGAATTTATTAGCTTAATTGGTCCTTTTTAAATAATTACCAAATATGTTATTTAATAAGGCTAGGATCCAAAATACCCCAACTATGGTATGAAGAGGGATGCCCTAATCACAACATAATGGTTATTAAGATAGATAAACACTTATCAATTTCATCTTATGCAATTCCTAGATCTATTGAGATTCATTAAACTTTTCAATGGCACGTTTAATCTCGGATGTGCTCCACTGTTTATGACTGGGATGCTGAGGATCACAAACTGGATGTGAATAACCATGCAAATTTGCTTGGTACTCTCGGGTTAATTATCATCTCTAATTGATGTGCCGGTAAACCACACACGCTCCATCAATAATGATAATACCCGGGAAACCCATTGCAACTCTTTATGAACCCCTATTGGCATGCCGGTAAACCACACACGCTCCACCAATGTTTCATAAAGTGCAATGTGCAATTTCATGGATTAGCACCAATTCACATTTTTCCTAAAGTAACTAGATTTGGGTTTTATTAAGTGTTCTAGTACTTTGAATCATTACACTTTTAGTGATTATTAAGCGGTCCTATCAAACCTGTTCGGCTAACGACCCTCCACTGATCAGGCGAGCGGTGGGCGAGAGTGTTCACCCATTAGACCGCCATTTTATAGGCAGTCTCCTTATACCCACTTTATAGACCAGCTTCGTGAATGAGGCCTACTAATGATTTGACTAACCATTTAATCTCATACATACAAAAATAACTTCCTAGTTATAATATATATAAGATGTAATTTTTTTAAACCTTTAAAAAATTGTTTTTGGTTTATCTTTTAATTTATTGTCGATTTAAGCTATTAAATTTTAAAATTAAATTAAACCATTAAAACCCGATTTAATTATCTTTTAATTAACCAATTAATTAAATTAATCAAATTTGATATTTTAAACCTTTTAAAATATTTCTAGGTTTTATCTATTAATTTTCGAGATTTAAAACAATTAAATTCGAAATTAATTGGTCCTTCTAATTATCTTTTAATTAAACAATTAATTAAATTAATTAATATTTGATATTTTAAACCTTTTAAAATATTTCTAGATTTTATCTATTGATTTTCGCAATTTAAAACAATTAAATCGAAATTAATTAAATCCTATTAATTATCTTTTAATTAAACAATTAATTAAATTAATTAATTCTAAGATAGGTATCACAAAATAATCAAATTAATTTAAACCTATCCTTATCCCCTTAATTTTCGATTTTTAAGATAATTGGTTTAAGTTATTATCTATTTAAACAATTAAAGTTACCAAAAATAGAAAGCCTACTAAACCCTAATCATCAAAAACCGCCAAGCAGGAGGGGCCGGCCAGGGTTTTCAAAAACAAACCCTAATTTTCGAAAAAAGGCCACATTAGGGTTTAGAAACAATTAAACCCTAATTTTTAGGAAAGCAGTTATAGTAATTTAACAAGAAAAACAACCAAATGCTCTGATACCACTGAAAGGTTTTCTGCAACTATGAACTAAAAATCCTAAGTTCACATGCAACCTATTTAGATCTATGTTTTTCTTCTAGTTAAACATATAACAATTCCTAAAAGGCCAGAAAGAATTAAACTAAAAGAAAGATCAAGAAAAACCAACCTTTAGTGAATCTTGGAAGCAAAGCAACAGAAACATCTTGCCTCAAATGTAGTCACACCCTTAGCTTGGAATGTTGGCCGAAAATTCCTTCAGAGAGAGCCTCAAAATCGTGGCCTTAGGGTTTGTGAGCCTCCCTATTTATAGGCTCCAAGCAGATGACCATATAAACCTTTAGAGATAAACCTTTTGAATTCAAATCAAGATAAACTATTATCTTATTAATTCAAATCCTTTTATCCTCATTATTAAAATCGAAAATATATATGTTTCCATATATAATTTCGCTGGTCACACACTCACTCAAACTGTCACTTACTCAACTATTGAATAATTACAGTTTTAGTCCCTGTACCTTTAATTAATTAATTTAACCACCAAATTAATTCCAATTAATTCCAGAAAAATTACTAATTAATTATTATAGTTTCTAATTAATATATTATCACTTAAATATATTAATAAACTATTTATTTAATTTTTATTGATTTATTAATCACATAATAAATCAACCTTTCTCTCTACCGGACTTTCTGCCAATCCTCCAACTATGAGGGCAACCCAAATGGACTATGCTACTATTAATTAGGTAAATACTAATTATTAGTCATGGCTTAGACACCTAATCCAACAACTTCATCACCCGCCTGGCCCGATCATACCGGATCCTCACCGCCAGGACTGTCGCTTCTTTGACCGCGTTACGTCCAGTTCGCACTACATCGCGAGCCCTGGAGAAGATGGGGCTCATTAATCAGCAGCGCCCGGGACAGTTTGTGAGGGTGGCGACCAAGGCACCCCAGGACCCCCAGCCAGCATACGCCCAGCCCGGCAAGAGACGCAGGAGGCAGCCAGCACCGGCAGAGCCAGCACCACAACCACAGTAGCAGGAGGATCCATTGGCTATCCACCGATTGGCGGCCAGGGTTTGCCAAGATGGAGGACCAGTTAGAGTGGATCGGGAAGGTGCTTTTACAGATCGCATCAGCACAGGGCCAGCTGTAACGCCCCATTTTCGACGTTATAAATTATAATTAGTGTGAATTTCTTTGTATGTTATCTTTTAATGAGAAAGAAAATAAAGTTTATTTAGAAAGCGATTTGACGAATAAAATCCCAACCGTTACGACGAATAATTGTAAAAATAATAAAAATAATAAACATAACACTAATAATTTCTTTAGAAAAGCTTAGGGGTGTATTGTGACAAATTGAAAAACCTAAAATGTGAATTAGAAACTTAATGTGTTAAATAAATTAAAAGATCCAAACTTCAAGGGCCATTATAGCCATTTACCCTAACCTGTTCATGGAATTTGAAGTCCTTTTCATGTTGTGCAACGGGTGAAATGGGCAGCCCAAGGATCATCTTTTATGAGGCTTTGCATGTGAATCAAGTCCAGCCCAAAGTTTATACCCTAGATTTAGTGAACTCTAGAACCATGCTCCATACTTTGTGGCTTCTTTCCCTGCTCGATCACTTCTTCTTTGGCTGCTGCTACCCGTCACGTAAAGGTGGGGAGGAACTCGTGTGGTGGATCCAGGAGTGCTCAAGTAACCAGGAGGAAGTGTATGGCCAAGTGATCAAGTGGTGCTTTTGTGTGGATTGAAGTAAAGAAGAGGAGGGGAAACGTGATGAAGGAGAAGGAAAGAAGAAGAGAAAGGAAGAAAGGTGGAACCTTGTTTGTGAGTTCTAGATTCCAAGTAAGTTTATATTGTGTTTATGTTGAGAATGATGATTCTTATGAACCTTCGTGTAGTAATCTGATTTTGTGATGATTGTTGATGATTACTTCAGACCTTAAAAGGTTTTAACAGATGGGTTAATGGGTTAGATGGGTGCAAACTCTAACCTTAGTTATTATTTCATGTGAATCAAATTTCAGTGATTTCTGGGTCTTTTTGTAAAAACCATATTAAATCGTGTAAGTGTTCTTATTGGTTGAGTCTTATATCCCTGAATTGCAAATTGAGTGTAGTTTGTTCTCTTAAAAGGGTCTGAACTGATTCAGACCCTAAGTTGTGTGAAATTGTCCATTTTCACTGACTGGTCCAGGGCTGTGACGAACAGTGAATTCTGAATTGTAAAATTCATAATTGATAGTAGGAGAATGATTTAAGGACAAGGCCAGTGGGAAAAGTTTATGCTATGTGTCTAGTTTCTTTGTACCAAAAATCAGAACTTAACTCTTTGTCCTTTTTGTGATATGGTTCTGTCATTGAAGGGTGGTTCAGTGGGTGGATTGTTTCCATTGGTCAACTTTGGGGATTTTTCATTTGCAAATGGAAAATGCAAATGACTTGAGGTCAGGCCCTGTAACTTTGTACTTGAGTCTAGTTTACCCATGATTTTTATTGGATTTTATTTCTAATCTCTCCTTGGTTTAATATTAAAAATATTGTCGTGGGTCTAAAATTCAGTTTTGCTGTCAAGTGTTATTTCGTGGTTTTTGGTCTTGGTTGCGGCAAAGAGTTCGTGGCGGGTGTTTGGTCTTATATATGCTTATTAAAATAATTAATAACTTCAATGACATATTTATAAAGTAAAGGGAGGGTATGGACACGGTACGTGTCGGGTATCGGGAAAATACATGTATACTTATATAATTATAAGTAATAAATATAAACGTTAATTCGTTCTAAGCAGTACCACATGGAATGTAGGTTCGGGGAAGAAGAAGAGTTGTTGAGTATCACGTGCTTGTGTGTGCAACCTACTTCTATGTATCAGGTGAGTTTCTCACTACATTGTATAGATGTTATATGTGCTTTACCGTATTTTTGTGTGCTTGTAAGATGTTTGTGGAGAGTACCAAGTTGTGTGTATTTTACTAATATTATACATTCCTTTTATAGTTGTAATTGTTGGGGTATGGTGTGCGGTTAGTACTAGACGTGTCTAGGTCTAGTGTGTAGAAAATACGGGCTCGACGAACTGAGCAATATAGGGTGGCTCGACGAACTGAGCAATATAGGGTGGCTCGATGCACTGAGCAATATACAGATATCCGTAAGATGCACTGAGCAGATACGCATGACTCGACGTACAGAGTATGCGCGGCTCTGAGTGCTGAGCGGTGGGGTTCAATTTATTGAGCAGATACGCATGACTCGACGTAGAGAGTATGCGCGGCTCGAAATGCTGAGTAGGAAAGTACAACTCGACGTACTGGGTAGAGTGAATTATGTGTTTATTTTACTGCGATGTATATTTGTATATTGTAAGGGTTGAGTATGTGTAACTGACATGCTGTGTAGGTGTTGGAACTCACTAAGCTATATGCTTAACATTTCCCTATTAAATTACTATTTCAGGTTTTAAAGGTGGAATTGACGATCAGGCATGACGGGTACACACTGATACAGCTTCTTTTGAAAATTTATATTGAGTTGACTTTGTATATTTTGACTTCCGCTGCTGGACTAACTTGGTATTAAATGTTTTTTTTAAATAATTAAATATTTTGAGTTGTTATATTTATAAACATAATGTGTTTTTACTGAAATTGTTTTATTAATTATTTTTAAATATGTTTAAAAATTGGGACGTTACAAGTTGGTATCAGAGCAATAGCTTGAGTAAATCAAACTCACTTGGTGGGTTTTGATCTCAAGCTTGAGACTTAAAAGTTTTCTTTAAATATATTTTTTACAAGAAATTAAAAGTTGTTTTTCGAGTAACATGTTAAATGAATATTGTTGCGAAGACGCAGTGTGTACCGCCAGCCGACGTCAGTGGGGAAAATGTTTAAGTGCTTAGCTTTTGTTGATGTTTCTATAATATATGATATATGTATGCTTGATTGCCTGCTAGAAAACCACACATTGGTGTACAATTACTTGTTGCCTGTTATTGTGAATAAATGTTAGTGTGGATATGTTGTTTAAGGATTGTCATTAAAGTGTAGACAGTAGGGACTAAATTGTCCTAAAATGTTTGAGTTGACCCTATTTTATGTTCCTTTTTTTTTGGTTGTATCTGTAAGGTAGATCCTTTTTATTTGAAAGATTTTCTAATTCAATAATTGTATACAACTATGTTTGTGAAATAACCTGGGGTATATGTTTTTAAATTATCAGAAAGAAGTAAATTGGGGACTTCTGGACAAGTCCTGGAACGGACGTGGATAGGTGTGGAAGGTAGTAGTAGAGCTCCTACTATTGAAAGCACAGGATCCGCGTTCGAATCGGGAGTTGGTCATGAGGAATCCAATTAGCTAAGGGTGTGGGTAGTTATATAAAAAAATAATAAGTAAAAGTAGTAACACGACGATACATGTGATCCATTACTATAATTTTATATTAATACATTAAGAAAAGTTTACAGAACTACTAACCTAATCTGAGGAATCAGAAGGAGGCCAGAAAAGATCTTCTACACTCCACTCTTTGTCATCATTAGGTTGACTTGTACCTTCTTGAGGATTTGGAAGGGGTATGCTTTCAGTTATTGGAGGAGGAGCTTCAAGCTGTGGGGTCTCGATAGGGTTGGAACCTGTAACCCCATGATTATGGGCTAAAAACTGACTCGTTTGGGGAGTGTGTAAGTAGGGAAGTGATGAGGAAGGGTTCCAATTCGAAACCAGTTGGGGGTAGCTATAAGAAGGAGGAAACCAGGCTAGGTTACCTGCAGAGCCTCCAAAATTCCCCTCACTCACAGGCTCGAGTAAACCAGGATTAATACCACTCATACCAGAATTAGATGGCAGAGATTGCTGCTGTGTATGAGTTTTGGATGAAGTTACCCCTTTTTCCAGAAATTTTCTTTTCTTATATTCAACCTTATGAGCAGCTTGTATCAGTTTCTTTGTGCCGTCTGTTAGACCCGATTGTGATCCTTCAATTATTGCTTCTTTCTCTTTTTTTAAGTTGGGTAATAAATCTTTCGATAATCCTGCTGCTCCACTAAACTCGTTACCGAATTCATATGACATAAATAACTTTAGTAATTACAACTTTATGATATAAAACAAAAAAAAAAAAAAATGTAATTCTTTACCTCAACACGATCAATAAGAGTTTGCAGACTTTTAAGTTGTCGTTGGGGCCAATGTTCGATACCTAAATCTCTACAGCGTTTTTTTAACTGTGTCGATCCAATGTTGAGTTCTTTCGCAGCTTTCTCAATTGGTTCGTTAAAGTGTTCAGCTATTATTTCTCTACTTAATGAGTGTCTGAAACCTCTTCTACTGCTAGCTACTGTGGTTGTCGGAATTGAATGATTGAGTTCAAATGTATTATTATTATTATTTGGGATCATTTGAACATGATCCTGATTTTCTGAACCAAAGATGGACATTGATTCATTAAAATTAGTAGCTTCTATTGGTGGTAATTGTTGGTTTTCAACTAAAAACTCAGGATTTTGAAATCCTTCTAGGTTCCTCTGAATCACCTGAAGGTGATTTTGGTATTGAAAACCAACCCCAAGTTCGGGATTCATTTCAATATTGATGTTATGAGTTGTTTGTAATTGACTTTCATTCTGAATGTCAGTCATGAATTCTTGATTCATGGGGATGATCTCACCACTCGTTGAGGGTACGTCGATGAATGGATTGTAGCCAGATAGATCATCCACGGATGGGTCTACGAATAACAATTGTCAGATGATAAAACAAAATTGATTATTTATAGAAGCAATCATTTAAAAGAATTTAACCTGGTAGAATGTATGGAGTCTGATCAAGTGTAACGTCTAAAGATGCGTGCACCGGATCTTCTGAGTTAATGTTCAGCTCGGGAAAAATTTCCGGCTCACCGTGGAGTTGCTCTATTGGTAGTATATCTGGAAGACTATACCATAATTCAAAATCAAACAAAACATTAGAAAGACAATCGAAGTATGGATGATAGATGTCTAGAATGTTAGAGATACCGAACTCTATTAAGAATGTTTGGTCTGAAGTACCCTCTCCTTGCTGAAAACCAGGTCCAGGGTTCGATAGATCGCCCATTGAAGATCTGTTTTCCATGACACAGCTTTAAATATGAGTTTGTTTACGAACAAACTAGTGATAAGAGAGGATGAGACTGAAAATGAAGGTGGAAATGAATGATACTACATACTTGTATATATATATAGCATCTTGCAGCTGGAACTGAAAGGACACACGGAACTGGAACTGAAAGGACACACAGAACTGAAGGGACACGTCACGTTTTAGTACCAAAATTCAAACCAACTACAGTAGGTGCGACTCTTCGCTACCCTGAGTGTCGTTTCTTTTTCAAAATTCGTTGCTTGACTCTAGTGATAAAGAGATATTGAAGAGATTTTTTTTGGAATAAAGGTGAATATAGTGGTGTAGATTATTGATTACTTTAATATATATAGACCGATGTAGGTTGTTGATTATTAGTGATTCGATGTCATATAAAAAAAAGTAAAGTTGTTATCTATTGTCTTGGTGTTGAATTTCGGGGACGAAATTCTTATAAGTGAGGGAGAGTTGTAACGCCCCATTTTCGACGTTATAAATTATAATTAGTGTGAATTTCTTAGTATGTTATCTTTTAAAGAGAAAGAAAATAAAGTTTATTTAGAAAGCGATTTGACGAATAAAATCCCAACCGTTACGACGAATAATTGTAAAAATAATAAAAATAATAAACATAACACTAATAATTTCTTTAGAAAAGCTTAGGGGTGTATTGTGACAAATTGAAAAACCTAAAATGTGAATTAGAAACTTAATGTGTTAAATAAATTAAAAGATCCAAACTTCAAGGGCCATTATAGCCATTTACCCTAACCTGTTCATGGAATTTGAAGTCCTTTTCATGTTGTGCAACGGGTGAAATGGGCAGCCCAAGGATCATCTTTTATGAGGCTTTGCATGTGAATCAAGTCCAGCCCAAAGTTTATACCCTAGATTTAGTGAACTCTAGAACCATGCTCCATACTTTGTGGCTTCTTTCCCTGCTCGATCACTTCTTCTTTGGCTGCTGCTACCCGTCACGTGAAGGTGGGGAGGAACTCGTGTGGTGGATCCAGGAGTGCTCAAGTAACCAGGAGGAAGTGTATGGCCAAGTGATCAAGTGGTGCTTTTGTGTGGATTGAAGTAAAGAAGAGGAGGGGAAACGTGATGAAGGAGAAGGAAAGAAGAAGAGAAAGGAAGAAAGGTGGAACCTTGTTTGTGAGTTCTAGATTCCAAGTAAGTTTATATTGTGTTTATGTTGAGAATGATGATTCTTATGAACCTTCGTGTAGTAATCTGATTTTGTGATGATTGTTGATGATTACTTCAGACCTTAAAAGGTTTTAACAGATGGGTTAATGGGTTAGATGGGTGCAAACTCTAACCTTAGTTATTATTTCATGTGAATCAAATTTCAGTGATTTCTGGGTCTTTTTGTAAAAACCATATTAAATCGTGTAAGTGTTCTTATTGGTTGAGTCTTATATCCCTGAATTGCAAATTGAGTGTAGTTTGTTCTCTTAAAAGGGTCTGAACTGATTCAGACCCTAAGTTGTGTGAAATTGTCCATTTTCACTGACTGGTCCAGGGCTGTGACGAACAGTGAATTCTGAATTGTAAAATTCATAATTGATAGTAGGAGAATGATTTAAGGACAAGGCCAGTGGGAAAAGTTTATGCTATGTGTCTAGTTTCTTTGTACCAAAAATCAGAACTTAACTCTTTGTCCTTTTTGTGATATGGTTCTGTCATTGAAGGGTGGTTCAGTGGGTGGATTGTTTCCATTGGTCAACTTCGGGGATTTTTCGTTTGCAAATGGAAAATGCAAATGACTTGAGGTCAGGCCCTGTAACCTTGTACTTGAGTCTAGTTTACCCATGATTTTTATTGGATTTTATTTCTAATCTCTCCTTGGTTTAATATTAAAAATCTTGTCGTGGGT
The DNA here is from genome assembly GCA_023525715.1 of Cichorium intybus. Classification (NCBI taxonomy): domain Eukaryota; kingdom Viridiplantae; phylum Streptophyta; class Magnoliopsida; order Asterales; family Asteraceae; genus Cichorium; species Cichorium intybus. The sequence goes on along the minus strand of CM042015.1, from coordinate 65,605,239 downwards.
CTAAAATTCAGTTTTGCTGTCAAGTGTTATTTCGTGGTTTTTGGTCTTGGTTGCGGCAAAGAGTTCGTGGCGGGTGTTTGGTCTTATATATGCTTATTAAAATAATTAGTAACTTCAATGACATATTTATAAAGTAAAGGGAGGGTATGGACACGGTACGTGTCGGGTATCGGGAAAATACATGTATACTTATATAATTATAAGTAATAAATATAAACGTTAATTCGTTCTAAGCAGTACCACATGGAATGTAGGTTCGGGGAAGAAGAAGAGTTGTTGAGTATCACGTGCTTGTGTGTGCAACCTACTTCTATGTATCAGGTGAGTTTCTCACTACATTGTATAGATGTTATATGTGCTTTACCGTATTTTTGTGTGCTTGTAAGATGTTTGTGGATAGTACCAAGTTCTGTGTATTTTACTAATATTATACATTCCTTTTATAGTTGTAATTGTTGGGGTATGGTGTGTGGTTAGTACTAGACGTGTCTAGGTCTAGTGTGTAGAAAATACGGGCTCGACGAACTGAGCAATATAGGGTGGCTCGACGAACTGAGCAATATAGGGTGGCTCGATGCACTGAGCAATATACAGATATCCGTAAGATGCACTGAGCAGATACACATGACTCGACGTACAGAGTATGCGCGGCTCTGAGTGCTGAGCGGTGGGGTTCAATTTATTGAGCAGATACGCATGACTCGACGTAGAGAGTATGCGCGGCTCGAAATGCTGAGTAGGAAAGTACAACTCGACGTACTGGGTAGAGTGAATTATGTGTTTATTTTACTGCGATGTATATTTGTATATTGTAAGGGTTGAGTATGTGTAACTGACATGCTGTGTAGGTGTTGGAACTCACTAAGCTATATGCTTAACCTTTCCCTATTAAATTACTATTTCAGGTTTTAAAGGTGGAATTGACGATCAGGCATGACGGGTACACACTGATACAGATTCTTTTGAAAATTTATATTGAGTTGACTTTGTATATTTTGACTTCCGCTGCTGGACTAACTTGGTATTAAATGTTTTTTTTAAATAATTAAATATTTTGAGTTGTTATATTTATAAACATAGTGTGTTTTTACTGAAATTGTTTTATTATTTATTTTTAAATATGTTTAAAAATTGGGACGTTACACCAGCACACCCGACCATTCTCAGCCAGAGCTGATGACCATAAGGCTGGACCTTCCAGGCCACCAGGTGGCGATTGATGTATTTTTCTTTTTCATTTTTTTGGGATATATGTACTGTATCTATGACACACTTTTATCTTTTGCTTATTTATTTTTTATTTGTTATGTTTGCATTTAATGTTCTGTTGAGTCATGCATGTTATACCAAATTGGAAGGAGTTGTCTTAGACAAGTGTGGGGTCACCATGCCCCCTCCAATTGTTTTGACCACCGGCGTGTTCACTGTTGCGCTACAACTCCAGAATGCGAAATCAAGGACCTTTTTGTTCGAATTTGTACCTGTGATACCGAGTACCAACCAAGAAATCTACCGTCCAAAGGGGTAACTCTTTCTCCCTTGTTCTAAATAATTTTATATACAACGGGGACGGTGTACGGGTTTAAGTGTGGGGTGTGGACGGTCGAAAGAGTAGTTTTTTTTGAAATTTTTGCGAAATAAAGACCAATTTTCAAATTTTTAGCAACTTTTTCAGAATTTTTAATAAATTGTGAGTTTGAAACAAATGGTTTGTGATTGTTTATAGCACTAGTATTTTTCGAGAAATACTATGTAGTTGTTACCATGCTATTAATTTAGTCAAACAAGTTGAGTTTTAAGAGTTAGACGATTAGAGTGTTTTAGGATTGGAATTTAGGAAGGAAATGTCAATCTGTGGCCTTTGTTGTTCGAGCCGGTAGGTCCGAAAAGGGTGGCCTCGAAAAAGGCATTTATGCACCTTACCACCTAAGATCGTCTGGTTTGGGATGGTATTTCTGAAAGCTCGCTACATGGACAACATCGAAAGTCATGGACAATTCCTTAATGGCCTTTAGAATCTGAATGAGTAAGTACACTTCATTGTGGACAGAAAATTTGTAATCAAGGGTTCTCTAGAAAGCCATGAATTCCAAAGAACACTCTGATTAGGTTTTCATGAACTATTTCACTCTAACTCATAGGGCAATAAGCTTTGAAACTGAACACAGTCAAAAATTATTTGAGTATTAGTTAGAATTTATTAAAAAAAAAAACTCTCTTGCTTGGGGACAAGCAAGGCAGAAGTGTGGGGTGTTTGACAACGCCTAGTGATATTACATATTTTAGTCGTTGTTGAGCCCTATTCTTCGTGAAATTATATCATATATATCGTGGTATTCTCAATTTTCGTGCCAGTACTTGTTTGGAAGAAAATAATGAAAACAGGGACTAAAAGCGTACAAATTAGAGGAAGTTTGAAGAAGAAGGCAAAATCAGGAAAATAAGTACGCGCGCCGCGGAAATCAAGAAGGCGTGACGCCGATCTAAGGCAGTGGAACAAATTCAAATGCCGATAAAACGGGAAAAGATTAGTACGCGCGCCGCGGAAACCATAAATGCGCGGCGCGGCTGCGGGAATTTTGCAACTATAAATAGAGGCTTTTTCAGCCGAAAACCCTAGCAAAGACCTGGTGTAAAATCGACCTTCAAGGCTCTTTGACTCCGAGATTTAGCTTCAGCAACTACTTTTTTGGTATTTTCAGGTTTTATGTTTAATTTTCTCTAGTTTAGTAGTTAGCGATCATTGGCTAGTATCTTTGGGAGTGACAACCACTGATATTTGGCTTTAGTTTCTGTTTTCCAGTAATAGGTTACTGTTTTGGACCTGTGGAATTCGTTTTGGTTTATAATAATCATTTGGTTACAAGTAATCATTGGTTTTTCGGTGTTTTATGCTTGTTATTGGATTGTGCATGTTTGAATTGTGTTTTGATGTATGTATGACCTTGTTTGGACTGATTTGCCTTGCTGATTTCAGTGACCAACTAGGGTTAGCTATTGGTTTTGAACTTAGCCAGTGACTGTTCATTTGGACTTGTAGTTATTGGTTTGGTTTATGCCTTATTTGTGTTTGATGATTGAATGCCTTTGCTTGCTTCTGAATTAGAGATGTACTTCTGATTTCAGTAAGTGACTAGGTTTGGTGGGAAGTTTAGTTTAATCTATGCTTGTTTGGAATTGTGTTAGTTTAGGTTTTCTGGGATTAGTAGTCAAAAGTTTAGGAACTAGGTCCTCTGACTGTAGCGTGATACTGCAGTTGGTAATCTGTCACCTGTCTTGACCACGTAATTCCTGAGAATCGACCCTGACTACCACTGTGCTAGTGTGTGTGTTAGGTATTTTTCTTATTTTTGACCGCACGACGACCTAGGCGTGTCAATATACCAGAAAACAATATTAATGTGTCTATTTTTATGTGTCACCAGAAACAATGGTGGAACGGGGTATCTATTCAAAATCCAGATGTTCTTTGATCTCCGTTAATGACCTTTCTATTTATTACTTATATACATTTTGTGAAAGTTTTATTTGGAAAAAGTGTATTTTCACACCGACTTGCTAATAATTTTCATTTTCAAACTTCATTTTTGAAATAGCACTAAAAGTTCTATTAATCTTTAACAAAAATCCTATTAATTGTTGTATGGATAGAGTGTTGTCCGCATGAATCCATACATACTAATAAAGCAAACCACTTAATACCACGTGGCATCTTTTTAAGGCATACTTGCCACGTGTCTTTCTAAGGGTGGGGGAGTAGATCCCTCCCATCCCACCGAACCCACGCGCCACGTCAGCTTTTCTCTCTTCTCTCACTTCCATCTTTTCCCATCTTTCACCAATCTTTCACACATGGAACTAGTGAGTACCCACTGAACCCACGATGCCACATCAGATTTTCGATTATTTTAAATTCATTTATCAATTAAAAAAATTAATATAACATTTAATTTAATATTTCAAATAATACTAAATACATATTAATTAAAAAACAACCTAAATACTGAAAATAAAATCCTAAATCCGGGAAATTAAAACCTACAGACGGTGTGTGTGTGTGTGAGTGTGTGTGTGTGTGTATATATATATATATATATATATATATATATATATATATACTAGTTGTAAAACTCGTGTATTGCACGGGATGATTAAAAGAAAATGTTAAATAGAGATATCTAAACATTAAACATTTTAAAAAGAAAATTTTCAATAAAAATATGACGAAATTGATGAATAAATAGGTATTTCAATTAAGAAATAATATAATATTCTAAAAAATTATCATAAATCAAAATTTTTGAAAGACTTTCTTTGACTATAAACAAATAGTCCCACTGTAAATCTTGGATTTCAAGGTTTATTTTCTTTTTTGTCTTTGCCTGTAGATGACGTGTCCATTCGAAAAAATCTAACCACATCACCAATAATATCTATAGGGTGATTCTATATATACCCCTACTATCTAATTATACCCCACTGATTTGATTTTTTTGTCTTTTTATTCTTTTTTTTCTTTTGTCTTTTGTCTATTTTGTTTGTTTGTAGTCTTTTTTTTACTTTTTTTATTAATAATATTTGATTTATTATTATTATTATTATTATTATTGTTATTATTATTCTTAGAAAAACAATAACAATGAATTTACATTTTATAATTTTTACGTTTTAATAACAATAAACAATAGTTTTTTTAAAAGTAATTACGGCAAATCGAACGACGTTTATAACTTTATAAAATTATGTCAAATTATACCAAAACGGTTATGTCAAATTTGAACGAATGTCAAATTAATGAATTTAGCTTTTATAATTTTTACGTTTTAGTAACAATAAACAATAGTTTTTTTTTAAGTAATTACGACACAACCAACGACGTTTATAATTTTATAAAATTATTAAAAACTATATCAAAACGGTTATGTCAAATTCGAACGAATGTATAAAAACAACAATATAAATAATAATATAATGCAAAGTTTGATCCAATATTACGACTGGATCGACAGACCAAGAATGACGGTTTCTGGCTAATAATAACATGAATTTCGATTACTTACAAATGGTATAACCCGAAGGATTTTATAAAAAATAAATTCTAATTCAACCACTTAATTTATAAACGACTGAATAAATTCGAAAGAATAAGAAAGAAACATTAGATTATCAATAAACACGAACGGTTATAATTTTATTTTATAAAGCTAATAATAATAAATTTAATTTAATAATAATAATAATAATAATAATAATAAATAAAAAGACAATAAAAGACGAAATTGAGATAAAACAAATCAGTTAGTCAAATCAGGGGGGTATAATATGAAATGGGAGAGTAGCTATAGCACAAACCCAAAGTTGTCATACTATCATTGTAATATTGCTTATGAATTAAAATTAGATATTACCAAAATTTAATATTGAGATTAAGATAAAGCAAATTAACCAAATGTTATTTTAAGTGAGATGGTGCTATCCAAAAATGATTGGTAACTTGTAAAAAAAACCATGGTGGTATAGTAGAAATAAAGTTTGTATTTTTTGTCCACGTACTTCAGATTTCCTTTATTCATACCAACCGTAGGCTTTTCAATATATATGTCTCCATATTCTTCAAGTAATTTCTCAAGTTGTCTTATATATTTTGCTGCAACATTACATTGGATTTTACTTTATTGCAAGAAAAAAAATGGAAAAAGGAAATATTAATGAATTATATTAAGTCACAATAGACAGAAAAAACATAATACTAACTTAAAGTAAATGGCATTGTAGTATCTTAAAAAAGACACAAATTTGTGGAACCTTATTATATACAAAAACATGGTAATTAAATAAAATATAAATAAAGACATAACAGCCACAATTGGTCTTTGCAATACAAGAACATAAATACCTGCTCATCCATCAAAACATCAAAATCATTTCAATAGCATGCATTTCCTGAAGGGCTAATCATAGTTATATTGTTTGAATACATGGAGTTGTAGTGGAAAACAATGAAGAAACCGACATATGATTTTTTTGTGATGAAATCGAATATATAAGCATATTAGAGATAAGATTTGTTTAAAAATAAAAACGATATTGTATATAAATTAAAAAGGAAATCGGCTGAATTGGTTCCTCATATTTAGGAATTTTGTTTTTAAAATTAATGCAGATTCATAATTTTATATTATGAAAAATTAAGTTGAAAAATTATTGCTGATAATTTTTATATTATGAAAAATTATTGCTGATATGTTTTATATTATGAAAAATTAAGTTGAAAAATTACTGCAATTCTTATAAATTGAAATGAATAATTTTTATAATTTTAAATAGGTGAGATCCACAAATAATATATGAAATTAATAATTTTAGTAATTCCAACAAATCCTAATTTCAAGCAGAAAACAAACATACCCGATCATTTTTTGCTATTAAACATTATAAAAGAATTTCCTCATTAATCTCATTCTTTGAGAAGAGTTTAATAGCAAAAACTCACGAAATTTTTCACAAAGCATCTACCATTTCAAATCTCCATACCACAAATTCTGCATCAAATGATGTTGCTTTGCTTGAGATATCGTACTTTTCAAATCAGTCGGCACATTATCTTCAAAGTATAACTTTCATGTAAAGAGTTTAAATATTAATATTCAAAATTTTGCAAAATAATCTTATTAGAGATTCCTATTTACCATTTTTAAGTAAATGACTGTCCTATGGGAGTAAATGACTGCAAACTTACCTTTCAGAAACAAGAAACAAGTTGGTCTCTAATGTCTTGTGCATTTTTTTTATAATTAGTTTACTGAATCAACAACAATAATTCTATAGCGTGATATAGATTATAAATACGACAAACCATAGAAATGAGAGGAAAAAAAAGAAAATAAATTAAGAGAATGAGAATTTGATCATGCATTTGTTTTGGAGTTTTGAAATCATAAGAAAATAGCAATAATGAATAAATAGCCATTAATGATAACAATTAAGTTGTTGACATCTAGTAATTGCATTTAAATTGGCCTAAAATTCTTGATATATTCATTTTCTCGGCTTCTTTGCTACTAATCAGGAGGTACTTTAAGTTATTAAAGATTATATTATAAATGATCTAAATTCGATAAAGTAACTGATTAATCGTCTGTCAATCATCGCTTCCAAATATAAAAAACTCAATTTGATCTAAAAAATGAGAATCATGACCTCTGCATTGGAGGGTTGTATGTGATGTAAAGCATGATCAGAGGGTCAATTGTGTCATTTAACCATTTAATATAGCGATGGAAGTTGTTAAAGAAAGGAAAAATAATAAAAACCAAAAAATATGTGTCATTCTCTGATAAAATGAACCACATCATACAGTTGGTATGCATGATGTTATTCCAAAAACTGGTTAAACGTAAATGAAGACCAGTTTAGTCACAATCAGGAAGACAAACCTTGCTAGACATAACTTTACTCCTAAAGGTAGATGAGGTGATAGGAGATCTAAAGTAGTATGAGAAAATAACAAAGATAAATAAATTCAGACCTTTCTGATAGATATCTTAAAGCCAACATCTTTTGTAGTTATCCCAATTCGCTTGAAGAATGTAACAATAGATGAGGTTAGCTCCGCTTTTCCCTATAAAAAAAACAACAAACATTTGAGATTATTAGAAATGAACATTCAACGAAAATCAAGAGCATCCTTTCAAATGAAACCAGTTATGTTTGATCATACTCTAATGATCCCTTCAAATGAAAGCTAAAACACCATTCAAGGTGAATCAAGCAAGAAATCAGTAACACAAATAAGTCTTAGAACATGAAAGAGAAAGAACATACGGTTACATGGTTACATCAGGCACACCAATGATATCCATGTTCCATTGGTAGTGTTCACGGCGCCTTCCCCTAGTCATTCTCTCACAACGCCAACATTGTCCAATAGCAAACCATTTTATCAGGAGGGGCACAGATTTTCTGGACAGAAAAAAACATGGGGATCGTTTTTAGGCATCTGTACCTGAATGCACAAAATAAAAAATAAAAATAAATAAGAAGAGAAGGAAAAAGATACAAAGCCAAATCAATAATAGTACCCTTTCTGTATGACAAACCTAGCTAGAGAGGGAGTAAGCTCAGGCCTCAATGCGACCCTGCAATTTCCTCGATCCTCAAAACAGCAGAGTTGGTCCCTTATTTCCTCCCCGACTTTTCTTAAATAGAGAGCCTCTGATTCTAGTACCGGATAGTCAACTTCTTCAAATCCAAACAATTGCGAGACATAATATTCAACATCATATAAACAATGCCAGGTTGGAAAATAGAAATTAGTATATTGGATAAAAACCTCTCTGAAGTTCTGGAATAGCCAATTGCGGAGGCACATTTCTTCTGGAGGGAAATCTCGAGTGCCTTTCGGAGGGTTAACGTTGTGCGTAATCGACGGCCTGATGCAGCGGCGAAGAGATTGAACCGGATCCACCAGCACGAGGGGTTTCATTGACATCGGACCTGTAAGCAGACAAGGGGGAAGCACTGGCTAACGGCGAGGTGGAAGAAGAGTAGCGTCTGCTATGAGCGAATAGAACAGGGAGGTAGATGTGTGAGACAGGGCGGATAGTGGCGGTTAGGAGAGTGAGGCGGGGGTGGTGGATAAGGAGAGATCGGGAATCAGATGACCAATCGATGTATTCAGAGCGAGGGAAGATGGATGGGCTGACTTGGGTCTAGCGCCCCATCGAGAAAGAGCAATAGAACATGTTACAATTTGAGAGAAAACTTGGAAACATCATAGCAATTTCGAGTTCTCTCATTGTGTGTGTGAGAAAGAGATATATGAGAGAGAGAGGGAGGGAGATGAGAGAATGACGACTTATGATGGTGGTGGTAACGCTTGGAGAATTAAGGGGAAACTGCATAAAAATTTTCAATCAAATCCTCAAATCATGCTATAGGATCTGTAACTGGCAAACTATATATTATATTTAAGAAAATCAAAATTCTAAGAAAATGACACGTGGCTAAATAGCTGTGGTGATGACATACAAGAAATATGATTTATAGAAACAACTTTTTTTCGTTCCTAAATGTTCAAATTTGGTTGCTATATAGGCTTTAGAAACAAACTTTTGTTCCTATAGAGATTGTTGCTATAGGCTCGTTGCTGTAGGTGGACCTTCTTTCTAGGAACGGAGCTTTTGTTTCTATAGGTTATTTACTTTTATTATATTATTATTTTTTGGAAATGGACGGAAAGGGACGTATGTTTTTTTATTTATTTTAAAATAGCTATAGAAACAAATTTTTTTTTCAATATAATATAAAGTTTGTTCCTACAGTTTTCTTTTATTTTTTATTAATCAATTTATAGAAACAAAAATTGTCTCTGTAGTGCTAAAAAACTAATTCTCCTTTCCCCAAATTTTATACCAATACATTTTTTACATCTAGATTTTGTATAAAAACAGAATACTAACCATTCAAAGCTACATCAAAAGTTATCATCTGATTTAATACAAAATCGGTCAATATATTGTTTCTACATCAAAAATTAACATCCGATTTAAAACAAAATCGGGCAATGTTTTGTTTCTACATCAAAAATAAACATTCGATTTATATAAAATCGTGTAGTGTTAAAAATGTAAAATTACTCCCCATCGCTACTACTTTCCTCGTCATTTTTGTCTCAAAACTGATGAAATCCTGGTGTTGGGTCATTTAACAGCATCAGTGGTTGGTAGTTTGGATTTTGAGCTATTAAAGCTTGTTGCATTTGTTGCATGTTGTGAAACATCATTCCCATCACTTGTTGCATACCCAATATCTTCTCTTCCGTTGCATGTTCTGTCAGTACGTTGTGCCTCTAACTCCGCCAAGATCTTCCCCTACATTATTGGTACAAGAATTAATAGTAAAATGATGTAAAATTAAAAGGCCTAAATGGAAAATTAAATGCCCAAACTAAAACTTAAAGAAAAAATCATATCCAAACTAAAACGTACTGACAGAACTATTGCATCAATTGAACAATTTATATGGCAATGAATATTAAAATTGATTAGAATACAAGACGAACATGGAAAGAATAATAACGAACCCGTAAATGATTTGTATCTTTTACCCTTAAGGACCAAATTTTTCTCAAACCCTTGCAATGAAATCCGTAAATTAACCTCATTGTTTCATAAAATGATGAGAAAAACCAGAATACACATGAATCACACCAACCTGGAGTCCTTTTGAATCTTGATCTCAACAGGTCAAACTGCTTCCAAGCTAATAAACCTGATAGAATATAAAAAACAGAATCAGATTATCATAAAAGTAGTAAACAAAAACAAATAATTTCTGTTAATAAATTCTAAACAATACCTCACCAGCAAGCCTCAAACTGGTTAGCGACTTTGTGTATCAATATAAACTCCTAGCCTGCCCTTAAAACAGTTTTGTCTTCCAAACCTGCAAACATAATTAAATTGAGAAACATTGGTATTTGGATACATCTAGAAGCATCTGATTGTTTCAATTTTGGTCCAAAAAAGTTCTCGTTTTTTCTCCTTGTGAATAAGGTTAACAGACAACCCAGTCAATTTCTTACCCAATTTCTCCACACATCATAAATGTGAAAGGAAGAAAAGAAAGTAGACTGCTATAATATACAAATAAATGAAAGTACGTTGCCATGTCCAATTCTTTGTCATTCAGACATACATGTGAACTTGTTACCTGAAAGTAGACTGCTATAATATACAAATAAAAGAAAGTAGACTGCTATAATATACAAATAAATCAAAACTCATCAACCCATCTGCTCACTTCACAAATCATACACTTATCCTTAGATTCATTCTCCTTCCAAGTACACCTCTTTTTGACTTCAAAACTCAGAAGGAGTAATTGTAACATATCAAAACTATAGTCATTAGTGAATAAAAAAAAGATGAAAAATGAGATCGTAAAATCCAGAGCACAAATCGCAAAAGAATACTCATCGGAAATACGTCGTCGCCGGCGGTGCTTCCTTCGCCTGAGTCAGTTGAGCGGTGAACGGTTTCGGCCACCGGTGTCTCTTCCTTCGCCTGAGTTTATTAGGGCGTAAATGAAAAACGAGTGACAGAAAAGTGGGCCGGAGATGAGGGACAGAGGGAATATTGGTGCTTCATTGCCGGCAGGGCTTCTTGGTCGCCAGCGGGGATTCTTTGTCGCCGGCGGAGCTGCGTCTCCTTCCGATTTCACTGGGGTTTTTTTTGGGTTTTTGGTCCTCATTCGTACAAGTTAGGATATAAGGGAAAGGGTATTGATCAGTTTTACTTTTACGCCTTAGGTATAGGAACAACTTTTTTGTTTCTAAAGTATTATACAACTAATTAATTTCCTTTAAATATATAATTGAATAAAATAATAGGAAAATCAAATCAGTTGCAACAAAATTTCGTTCCTGAAAATTTTTCTATATTTTCAGCGGAGGGAAAATCTCCCGCCTATCTTATTCCAACAAAAAGTCGTTTCTAAAGACACCATCGGATGAAAAAATACCTAGAATCCTATTGCAACTAATTTTCGTTCCTATACTTTCATCTATAGCAACAACCCAATTTTGTTCCTATAAAGTTGTTTCTAGAAGTGACTTTTGTTGTAGTGATGTGGCATGAGTTACTTATTTATTAGGATAATATATATATATATATATATATATATATATATATATATATATATATATATATATATATATATATATATGTTTGCAGTGGGATGAGTGGTTTCACCAACCCACAAAGGAACCCACTATGCTCGAACCTGATGAAACCAAAAGGGAGGGGGCAGTGGTACCGACGGTACCACCGAGCCCACACCCAATCTTTCTTGAGCCCGAGCATTACACCGTGTACCCTAATAGAGTTTTACATTTGATTTTTCCAAAATTAATCGAATTTAATGTTATTAAATGCCGGAAAACCCATTTATCAGCAACTAAATCCCAAACCTTCTCCTCCAAATTCGCCGCACCTCCTAAATGTCAGTCCATTCCCATCTAGATTCAATTTTGAAATTTTGATCCGGCTTCCTTTAAAACTCGGTACGTCCCCTTTAAAGATTTGAATTCAATCTTTGCAATCCCCTATTCTTCTCTACAATTGATGCTTTGTCGGTTGTTGAACAATTCAGTGGTGGTACTTTTGATTTTTTTGTGTTTATTTCAATACGGGCGGCGATGGAACAGAGGTCCGATATCGTTATCGTCGTCATCACTTTCGTACTTTGAATGTGTGATTGTTGATCATATGGTTAGTAGTTTTGCTTCTTTTGTAGATATATTGTGTTTCATGCTGTAATAATCTATTGAGGAGAGAAAATATGAGTAAAATATGAGTCCTCGATTCTGGAACTAAGAAATTAGTAAACCCTAATTTTCAACCATTCGAAAATGCATACTAATCAAAAGTTGTAGTATTATGTAAACGAAATATACTGAAAGTGTAAACTTTTGTAAATGTAATTATCTCGGAGGGGAAGCAGCTCCGAGGATGTGGGCAGTGCTGCTGACTGGGTTCTGTATATGTTACCGGCTAAAAATGGATGAAATTTCCGCCAAAAGAACCATTTTTATAATCAGGGCAACTAACCTACATGACATCATTGAGCCTACATCCCCTCCGTCTTAATCAACTAATTTACATTCCATTACATGCCACCGAATCTTTAAGTCAGCAATTGAAATCCAAGGTTTTGGTATTTTACACATGTAGAGGTTGTGGCATGTTCCCTTTTATCTATCCATAGTAACATTTGATGTGTAAATTACAATATGATATAGTTTGTTTTGTTTCTGGTTATTAGAATCACACTGTGTAGGTTTGGAACGACTTTCAACATGTGCGTTTTTATTTAGATGATTAAAGGGATTCCAAAAAATCAACTGATGCTTTCCTTTCGATCCAACCATCTTTATCAAGATCGGATGCAACAGAAGCGAATGGGTTGCCTTGTCACAGCTGCGGAGGATATTGTGGTAAAGTTTTATGGTGTAACAGATCGCAGATCAAGAGATGCAGACAGGAGAAGGAAGACGTTTTGTGGTGAGGGATTAAAAAGAAACTGAGCCGTGTGCACCCCTTTACAATATCTTACCCAGTAAACTTTCGAGGAAACAGTTACATTACTATTGGGTGATGTGCCCTTACCTACTGTAAGTAACATTTCACAAATGTTATAATATAGAATTATGATTATTGGTTGCTTTTTGTTTTATAAAACTTTATATCGTGATAATTGCAATATATGCGGAGGTTATGTTAATTTATTTTAAAATAGTTCTAAAAACAATTATAAACAATCAATTAAAACATATGATTAATTGTTTTTTATAACTTTTTATAATAATAATTTATTTTGATAATTTAAAACTGAAGCATTGGGTCATTATCTACAGCGGGAAATAGGCCACGGATATTCCAGGTGTATTCTAGAAGAGGGCGGGGGGTAAATACGGAAAGTGGTTAAAAGTTGTTAGAGGGAAGGCTTACGTTAATAAAGGCCGAGGGAATATTTTTCTGTTAGGGTGGACGGAGTAGTATCGGGCTGGGCGAAAGATTGGCACGGGATGGGGGCGGTACCGCCGGTACCGCCGGTACCTCCGGTACCGCTACCCCTCCTCCTTGCGGGTTCGGCGGTTTCGGCAATGTGGCGGGTGAGGGACGATGGTGAACCCGATGATCCCAGCCACTTTTATAAAAAAAAAAAAAAATTTAATAATTAAAAAATTACATTCCCCTCATCCCTATAAATACCACACCTCCACTCCTTCACAAATCACACCTTCACCCTTCTTTCTTCTCTCATTTTTTATTTCCGTATTTAGGCTTTTTTTTTTCTTGTACCGGTGTGTTTTTTAATTAAATGTAATTTGAATTTTCTTTAAATTTTGTGCATTTTATTATTATTTCTAATATTAAATTAAGTGTTAAAATTAATTTATTCATTTAATTAAAACATTTAAATATCAAATATATGATGTGGCATTGTGGGTTCAGTGGGTTCAGTGGGTACTGGTTCCATGGGTGAAAGATTGGTGAAAGATGGGGGAAATGGAAGTGAGAGGAGAGAGAAAAGCTGACGTGGCGCGTGGGTTCAGTGGGATGGGAGGGATCTACTCCCCCCACCCTTAGTGTGTTGGTTTATGATTGTAATTGGCTCTCAACTTGAGGTATATATATATATACTAGATTACATACCCGTGTAACAAACGGATTGATTATAAAAAAAATTAAATAGGAAAAAGTAACACTAAATATTTCTAAAATTATATTTTCTAGATGATATAACTGAAATGAGTAATTAATAGTCACCTTAATTAAATAATAAATAAATATTGTTCAAAGTAACAAAAACAAAGCTTTAAATCATAAATTCCCAAAGACTTCTCTATATACAAAATCAGGTATTTTATTGGTAGATTTGTCATCTAAGATTAGTTGGTTTGACTTTCAAAGGTTAAATGGTATTTGAAATACATTTAAAAATGTACAAATTTGAAACTCGCTGTAAACCCAAAAAAATTACATTTGATATAAATAAAGTAGGTTAGATTTTAAAAGTTACATATTTTATTATTGAAGTAATTAAGATTTAATTATTGTCGATAAAATGGTATAATTGATATTTGATATTTAAAATGGTATAATTGATATTCGAAACCTTTGATTGTCAACAGAACCAAAATACCCAATAGCCTCTAATAGAACCTTCTCCATCACAACTAACATTCCAATGCCTCCATTGCTTCATTCCTTGCAACCCATTCATCACTACTTAGAAAAATCAATAACCAAGGAATTAAGAGAATTCCGGTTAAATCTATAAATTGGGGAAAAATCACATAAAGAAAAAGCAAGATTATCAGTTAGCATAAGATTGATCTAAGTTTCTTAATATTAAAGACATGGCAAATACATAAAGTTATTATCTAACAGAACAAATAATGACAACAATTTATGCATTAAAGGGGTTGTATATTATGCATAAAATACTTTAAATTGTTGTATATGACTAAAAAATGTCGTGTACGGATCACTTCCCGTTATAAAAATGTTGTTTAGGGAGATATACTTTGAAAAAGCTATTCAATTATAACAATTTGGATAGTTTTGTATATCAGTCACATTTGCTATAATTGGGTAGAAAGTTCAAAGAAATAAGAGTTCGATGTTATAATAAAAATTAATAAACAAAAGTATATTTTAATGTTACATTTAACCCAAAAAAGAAAAAATATATATATGAAGGGCTAAATGCAAGAAACGGCAACATACTATCATTTATTTTTTTATTATAGCATCCTACTTTCATTTCATTTTATTATATGATTGTGCTTTAAACTTTTTTCTTATTAATATAACCTACTTTGAAAACACACCATATTGTAAGTTGTAACATTAAACTTTCTACCCTTTTTCTTAATAGTTTTATTCCAATCAAATCACCCAATATGCTGTCAAATGAATGTAATCACCATTTACAAAAGGCAAACATCAAAAAGGGTATTTTGATCACTTTCACATAATCATTTAGTAATTGACATGATGATAAAAAAAGACTCAAACAAAATATCATCAACTTTTTTATACCTAAATGGCTCGCCATAATCTCCTTATCACTTCCTTTAGCCAAATATACGACATGTGGAATATCTGTCAAAAAAATCATAATGCATAAAGATTTAAAGAAAAACTCAGTAAATGCTTATGCCTAAATTATCATTTCGAATTACATGATTTCTGACCTTTAACGTCAGGATTCACCATCCTATTTGAGTGTGTATGAACATTACCTTGACCACCATGTTTACAAATCTTTGACATTTCTAGCCATGTACTGTCATTTTTAACAAATTCCACCACTTCATAAAACAACAAACAAAAGAAAAAATTGAAAAAAAATTTGTAAAAAAAAATGTTAGTATGTCGGACTTACTTAAAAACGGCATCAAAATGAGACAAAATTATGGGGCCGGGGAGGTTGTAGACAATGAGGAGAATGATTAAAGCTTATGATATTAAAACACATACAAGATCAATGTGTAAAACATCTATAGATCAATAAAACTTATAACAAAGAAATAATAAAAAAATGACATTAATAGAACACATTAAGCAATCATGTTTTTAGACACGTACAAGATTTGCATCGTTTTTGGATATTATTTTCCATGTTTTCCCCTCGAGAGACTGGAGCTCATTCCAGATGACAAAATCGTAACCCGGACATTGGAGAATGCAAACGGAGATGAAGAAGTACAAGAAGGGTATAATTAGGTCCAAAGTACTCGTAATACTCGTGTTGAGGCATCTTATCTTCTAACTCAACTCCAAGTGCAACTCCTATCTACGAAATCAAATAAAGATTGCATTATAAATATATTAAATTGTCATTTAATAGGATATATTTATCACAAAAAAACAAAAATACCTCATAACACCAGCATCTAGCAACATTGGCGTATTGTATACCCTCCACCATCAAGTAACAGTAAAGCCACATTAAAAGATCTCATATACTTATAGATAAAGCCCTTTAATTGATAAATTAAAAACCCAATTTATCTCCTGATAAACAATCTGCATCACACTGTAACACAAAAACACCAGGTCTGAACACTTCCATCAATTTCCCAATTATCGACTTAAACAACAGTTGGTAGCTTTCTACTATAATGGAACAGGTCTGAACACTTCCATAATCATATAGTTGACTTTCTAAATCATGTTACTTGGCTGCTGACTGCAAATTGACTATCATTCTTGGCTTTTATTGCAATTTGACTATCATTCTTGGTTTTATTGCAATTTGACTATAAATGAGTAGCAATTGATGGATCAATTCGGAAAATGTATGATTGCAGAGAGTATAAAGATAGATTACCAAAATTATAAGCATTTGAGTAATTTGTCGGTCTAATTGTCTGGTTTTGAAGAGATTCTTACTTTCAAATCGAGCAAATAATAGAGATTTGGAGCCGAACTTGACTGCGTACTTCCTCCAATCGAAGAAACTAAATCGTCATCGTTTACCTGGCTATATGAAATCAAAAGAAAATGATGAGAACAGAAGGGGAAAGAGAGCCTAAAAGTATGAAAAGTAAGAAGCACAACAGAGCTTAATCAAGCCTCCTGGAAAAAACTTTATATTTGATTTTGAGAGTCCTAGATTCAGAAAGATAGAGAAGGAATAGACGGTAAAAACAATATCGAATATTAGCAATGGCAGCAAGTGGTTTTGAGTTTTGTGCTTAGGGTTTTTTAAACGGAATAGGAATAACTGGTGGTGGTAGATGTTCGATGGTGATGCACTGATGCTGATGGTGTTGGTGGTGTTAAGGGTTTAGGGAGACAAAGGGTTAAGAGAAAATGGTAATTAGAGATAGAGAAGACGAAGGCAGTGGTGAAGCACATGCTGACGAAGGTGGTGACCGGTGGCGGTTCTTCAGCGGTGGTGAAAGCTCTGGTTGATGGAGGCGATGACTGGTGCTGGTGGTTGTGACACCGATACGAAGTCGAATAATATTTCTTTGCAAATTGCCTTTGTCGATTTCGGTGATGATTCTCTAAATAATCAAATTGAGTAACAAATGCGTCTTGGGTTTTTAGAGAGAACAGGGGGAGAGAAAAAAGAGAGAAAGAAAGCGAGAGAGAGGGCGATGATAGATGAAACCGTCGATTGCATGAGTGAGAAAAACTGAAGGTTTGAAATTTGAATCTGATTTAGCATTTAAGATTGAGAACCATGGGCGGAAGTTACAAACTTAGGATGTTGAAGAACAAAGGGTCGAGATAGAGGGCGAGAGAATCGGGATCATGGCAGATAAGAGGGCTTAGACGGGAAATTAATATGGAGTAGATCTAAAAGATGCCACGTGTAACAGAGTTCGTCTAAAAAATTGCCAAGTGGCATCTAATGGATTCCTTTATTATAAGGTATATATATATATATATATATATATATATATATATATATATATATATATATATATATATATATATATAGGGTTAGGTTCTTTTAAGAACTCAAATATTCATGAGATCTTGAGAACTCAATGTCATCCATTAGATCCTTATCCAAATCAAAAAGGGCTTGATCGTCATTTTATAAATCTAATTTAATTTTTATTTTTTTTATTTTTGGCAACAGAATATCAATTCCTAAAAATAAGCCTAATCAATTTCAAATTTCAAAATTTAAAAATAAAAAGATTTCTTTTTATTAAAATCATAATTTTCAAGATTTTCGTTTTTTTAAATATCAGATTTTTCGAGATTTTTTAATTTGATTTTTGAAATTTAGAATGCACACATTTTTTTCGAAATTACAGGTGCATATAATTAGTCGTAGGTGCATATATGCATATTTTCTGAATTCATATATACAAATTTATGTATTTGCAATGTGCATATATGCAGATACACAGGTGCATATATGCATATTTTCGGAATTTATATACACATATTTTGTACTTCTAATATGTTAACGCAAATAATAAACACACTAATTTATTAAAAACAATAATAATATACAAGTGTTTTGAACCACACATACATAAAATATTTAAAAAAAAATACAACAAAAATTTATAATATCTTCATTGTTTCTTCCTTGATCATCAAGTTTCTTCACTTTTATTAATTTTAACCTCTTCAATTTGATCGATAAATTTTGTAAAATCTGCAAAAACAGTAATAAAAGTGAACATACGTATATGCACATGTGTAGAGATACTGATATACACAAACACATACGTATATGCGTATATGCACACACATATATAAATGCACACATACATAAATGCACATGTGCACATATACATATACACAGATGCATATATGCACACACATGCATATATATTCAATACACATATGCACATACATTCAATACACATGCACATACATTTAATACATATATGCAATTATGCATATATGTACAAACATATTTATGAACAAATACACATGCATGCATATATGCATACATCAGTATGCATATGTATATATTCTTCACTCATGAGAATTCTTCATGCCAATGTCACGTTCCAAAAATGGATAGACATACACACATGTATATGCACATATGCAGTTATATACTTGTGAAAAATATGCACTTATATACTTGTGAAAAATATGCACTTATATACATGTGCACATATGCACTTATATACATGTGCACATATGCACATATATGAACGTACACATCTATGCATTTATGCAATGTACAAAATCTGCACATATATGGACGTACACGTATATGCATTTATGCAATGTACAAATCTTCACATGTACATGTGCATATAAATACGTACATGAACAAATAAAAAATTTAAACCGGATTGACCTCGTCAACATTTGGCCAAATCTTTGTAAGATGAGAATTAAGCCAAGCCAACTGTAAAGTGAACAAATATAAATAAGAAGGAAAAATGTAAAAATGGGGGATAAAATTAACAACTCAACTTGTGTTTTTGTGAGAAAACAACCCATGAAGGGTAATACTTTGGTGCAAGCAACTTTTTTGAATCTTCACGTGTCATTCTTGCAAGTGCAGCAATTGTTGTTGCCTTCATAGCACATTTAACACCAAATTAATCGAGTCAAAAGCTTATAAATGGTTGAATACACATTGCGTAGTGTTTTGAATGGAATTAAATTAATAATGAAGGAGCAAAACAAGTTACGATTCATAACATACTGTCAATTAATAAAAATAAACATATTTCATATTTGTGTTTAGGCTTTTTTGCAATCAAGCAACTCAATCAACACTTTATACTAACGCGTGTGCATATGGTGTTTAGCTTTATAAAAAAACCTGGAATTCAGGAATCGAGGAATCGATAAAAGAAATCTCATAATCTGGAATCCTGAAATCAGGAATCAATATCACATAATAAGTTATCAATATCACATAATCTGAATTCGGGAATTGAGAAATCGATCATAGAAACAGGAAAAATAAAATAAATTTAATAGCAAAATCAATTTTAGAAAATACTAAGTTTATGTGACCGGATGAATTTCACTGATGCTTACCGAAGAAGATTATCGTTGCCAAGAACATGGGGTGCCGATGAGGGTTGATGATGGCCAATAAGGGTTGTGTCTGTGGGATTAATCGGCGGAGGATGGCGATGGACTGAGCAGGCGACCACGACGGCAACGAGACGGTGATAACATCGAGAAGGCGATGGCGAGCCGTCTACATATGTTTAAAGGGGAGCGGTAACGTGAGAGAAAGGAGCAGTAACAACCGGTGGTGCTGGAGAAGAAAGTTTGATTTTATCATTTGATTTCTCTATGGATTTAAGAGAGTGAGAGCCGATTGAGAGAGAGAAGCGGGTGAAGAAGAGAGAGGGGATCCGATGACATATAAGAGAGGGTTTGTGATTAGGGTTTTCATTGAAGACGTGGTGGGCAAGACGAAGAGAGAGAGAGAGAGAGAGAGAGAGAGAGAGAGAGAGAGAGAGAGAGAGAGAGAGAGTACCGATGTTGAAGGGAAACGGCTAGGATAATACGTGATTGAAGGTTACCTATTTTAACGAAAATCAGTTGAACTTAATTAATTGGATTCTAATTTTAGTACCTGATTTGCCCTTGTGAATGGTAATTAAAAACCTAAGATATCCTTAAAAATATTGATAATTACAAAACTGCCATATTTGATCTTGGCCTTTTATTTTTTTAATCTAAAGGTTCAGATTTGGTTCTCAAGATCTCATGAATATTTAGGTTCTCACATGAACCTAACTCTCTATATATATATATATATATATATGGAGATATTCAAATGAGAACCATTAAAATATTGAGAACCATGAGAACTAATCCAAGCCCTTCATTTTTTTATCCTGTCAAAAAGATAGGCGGTGGCAGTGATGTAAATAAAAACAATTCTTTGTCCTTACAACACATCACACCATCGACACTTTCCCCCACTTCATCTCTTTCTCTCACTCTGTAAAAGACTACACACTCTTTCTTTGATCTCTAACCAGTGTTGCAAGACAAATGCTCTGGCCAAATAAATCTTACCCCAAGCCGCATCTAACCACCGGAAAACTGTCGACACCCCTCCGATCTGCTTCCTATCCAGATAAGTAGGTCTTGTTTGTGGTTTGTGCTCGTGATTCCAGATCTGAGTTCATTTCGAGCTGGTTTCGTGTTCTTCAAGTCTCATGTAGAAGATTGCTTGTTGTTTTTGGATTCGTTCACTATGGTTTGAAGGTATGTTCGAAGTTGTGATTTAGTCAAGATCTAGTTGTTCTTACTCTCCATATTTGGACATGTTCTCTCAATATGAAGGTCTTCTTAGTGGTTTGGTTTTCATGTTTATATCAGTGATTTTACTCGTTTTTTGTGTTAAAGATCTGTTTGGTTCATAAACTTTCAAGATCTGGATGTCAAACTATAGATTTGGTGCTTATTGATTTGATTTGTGTGGTGCACACCAGATGTTTGATGAAATGTCTCAATGAGATAAGATATGTTTTAAGCTGTGAATATGCACACCAGATGTTTGATAATGTAGCTTTTTACTGTATTAAGCTGTGAATATTGTATTGTATCTGTGAATGTTATATTTTTTAAGGTGTGAATGTTACATTTTAAGATGTGAATGTCGTACTTTTAATCTATAAATGTATTTTTTTCTGTATTCAGTTGTATTATATATTTTTGTAAATACATTTGTTTTTGTGTTTTATAAAGATGTATAAATGTATTAATTCTCGTAGTTTTTTTCCCATATATTAAACTATGAACACTGTACGAAAATAGTGTTAAAGTGTGATTGTAGTAGTAAGTTGTGATTGAGTGTACTGATGGATAAATTTGACTGTAATATTGACAAATTTGCCCTTCCTTATCAGAAAAGACCAAAAAACGGGATTTTAACCCTTTAAATCAGATCCGTACATTTTTTTAGATGAAAGGCTAAGATTAGTTCCTATGGTTCTCAACCTTTTAATGGTTCTCATTTGAACCTCTTCATATATATATATATATATATATATATATATATATATATATATATATATATATATATATATATATATATATATATATATATATATATATATATATATATATATATATATATATATATATATATATATATATATATATATATAGTAGTTGTAAAATCCGTGTATTACACGGGATGATACAAAAAAATTATTAATTAAGAATATATATCTAAACATTAATAATTTTACATAAGAAATTTGTTTGTGTATCGTGACATCTTACTTTTGATTTTTTACTATTACGACTTTGTATTTTGATAAATATAATTGATTATGAGAATGTCACCGGTACTAAAATCAAATTCACTACTATGATTGGAATCGTTCTTCAAAATATTATGACGTCAATTGTCTATTTATTGTCTCCCAAGTCATTCTACACATTAAAAAAATAACATGATATTAAAAAACAATTATTTTTGAAATTAAATGATAACAATTAATTTTGAAATTGAATGATAATTAAACCGATCATTAATGAGTTAGAAACGTTTCAAACCAATTAGTTTTTTTTTTAAATTTAAAATTATGAGAAAATGACATGTGGCAAAATGAATGTGGTGATGACATGTAGATTTGAGTTACTTATTTATTAGTATAGGATATATATATATATATATATATATATATATATATATATATATATATATATATATATATATATATATATATATATATATATATATATATATATATATATATATATATATATATATATATATATATATATATATATATATATATATAGACTTAGGATCTTTTGAGAACCAACTTCACCCCGAGAACCCGAGAACTCCCAACTCCTTTTGGATCAATCCTATATCTCCCAAACTGATATTTTTTTCAAAAAACCGACCCCATAGGCCTCTTAGACGCTTAAAATGGGGCCGGGTCGCTGAAAAAAATTTCCGAAAAAACGACTTTTTTTAAAAAAAAAAGTTTGTACATGTGCAAAAAAAAAAAACTTTGCACATGTGCAAACTTTTTTATACGTACATTTTTTTTAAAGGTTTTGTTTATGGATGTCTTTCTAACATATATATAAGGCGTTCTGTAAAAAAAGATTTCAAAAAAAGTGTACGTATAAAAAAGTTTGCACATGTGCAAAGTTTTTTTTTTGCACATGTGCAAATTTTTTTTCAAAAAAAAAATAAAAAGTCGTTTTTTTCGGAAAATTTTTTCAGCGACCCGACACCTATTTGAGCGTTTTAGAGGCCTATGTGGTCGGTTTTTTGAAAAAAATATCGGTTTGGGAGTTCTCGGGGGACTTGTGGTTCTCAAAAGATCCTAACTATATATATATATATATATATATATATATATATATATATATATATATATATATATATATATATATATATATATATATATATATATATATATATGAATCAGAATCAAATGAGGCCAAAGAAAAGGTTTAGATCTTGAGGCCAAATCTGAACCATCTATTATTTTTGATCTACGGCTATTATTAAGGGGTATTTTGTAATTATAAATGCATTTTAAATTAAATTAATTTAAATTGAATATTGATAAAGATAATAGAGTAATTATACATTTTTCTAATTTTATCAACTCCTTAAAATTCTCCCCTCTCATTCTATTTCTTACAATTCCTCTCTCTTGCCGTCCCTCAACCCTAATTCGCTCCGTCACTCTCTCTCGATCTCACCTTGAAGCTTTTTGAACCAGTCTTCGTCTCTTATATCTACTGTTATTCTTATGAGTGATTTTGCGGTTAATGTCAGTCGATTTGGTGAGTTAATGGAGTCGATTGCTGTTTGAAGAAGCGTGGCTTTTATTTGCAAAACTTCTGGAAAATCTATCTCGAAAACTTAGCTTTCTTTCAAGCAATCTAACCGGTACGCCCTTGTGTCCATTCCTGCAAGTAAACAAAACTCTTTTAACTTTTTGTTTCATAATGCAAATCGTACAAATTAAAGCCAATCACAAAACTCTTTTAACTTTTTTGCTTTCTTTCAAGCAATCTAACCGAATATCAAAAATCAAAAAGTCAAAACTTGCAATTTTAGCTATTGATTTCATTTGATGAGTTACGATTGGCATTTAAATGCTTAATTGATTAGTGATTTACTTTTAATAATAATTTCGGTTCTACGTTTTGAATTTTTTTCTCGATATATGAGTTTATGCTTTTCCGTTTAGTTTTGTATTGCCATCATTGTATTATATATATTTACATACAATATATATTTACATTTATTTCAATTTATGCAATATGCTCGTCATTGGTATTTAATTGCTTTTAAAAAATAATTCAGTGAATAGTCGTGGTTGTATTTCGGATTGTTGCAATTCACATTATTTGTTTTAATTTTTCCACGGTTGTCTTAGGTTAATCGTGTTTTTATTTTTATCAATTAAAATTGTATTTATTGTATTATCGTAAACATTTTTGTTGATATTTTTTTCTGTTTTTACATTTTCTTGATATAATTTAAATTTTGTTTAGGTTTCCATATTAACTATATACGATTTTATAGGATCACTTGTTTTTTGTATGAGTAATCATTAATGAATATAGGAAGAAATTCTTTTGATACTTAGTTGTAATAATTCAATTGTAACTTAGTTTTAATCATAAATGATTATATATTGTCGATTATTATTTTACTTGTAATAATTAATGAACATCAGGAGGAAGTTCACTCGATATTTAGTTGTAATCATTTACTTGCATAAATCATTAATGATTAAAACATATAAATTATAACTATGCATACAATGTTAAGCAAGAATAATTAAATTTACAGTGTTAATAATTGTTGATTAATACTATATATGTATGTTTGTTTTATTAAGCATCTAAGTATTAATCATTGATGATGAACAGTGTTAATCAATGATGATTAACACTGTAACAGTCAATTTTTATTATCATTTTTAATCATTAGTGCATATACATATACATAACATTATAACTTATGAATTGTTTTTATTTTGAATGTCGTTGAACTTGATTTTGCAGGTGTGAATCCAACAATAATAATGATCATGAGTGTCCCTCTTTCTTTTGTGTGTGATGGTAGCAACAAGAAAAATCAAAGCAACATTGTTTTGATCTCTGTAGTCGTCATCCAAAATTGAAGTGGGCTTAGTTTTGATTAAAGATGCATTGTATTTTTTGGCTACATTGTGATGTAATCATCTATGGTTAAAACCGCATTGTGTTTTTTTTTCTACATTGTGTTGTGATCATGTACAATTAAAATTGTATTTTATTCTACAAATATTTGCATTCTTTATCTTTACAT
Source organism: Cichorium intybus (assembly GCA_023525715.1). Classification (NCBI taxonomy): domain Eukaryota; kingdom Viridiplantae; phylum Streptophyta; class Magnoliopsida; order Asterales; family Asteraceae; genus Cichorium; species Cichorium intybus. The sequence continues at coordinate 65,579,916 of CM042015.1, read as the reverse complement.
TTTGTCCTGTTCATTTGATATTTACAACTATATTCATAGATGATTATAATTGTATTCGAAGTTTTTCACGTCTACAAATATATTAAAAACTAATTCAATATAAATATAAAACTACATTGTGTTTTATAATCATTAATGATTGAAATCATATAAATCAAATTATACAATGAAAAATATATTTTGACCCAAAAATGATAATTAGTATCTATTAATCAAATAAAAAAATAAAAAATAAGTAAAAAACTTGACGTCATATAATCGGATATTATTAAAAAATAAAAATTAATTTATTTGTTTTTTTGGTAACTAACGATCAGAATTCTAGATTTCAGGAATCAGAATCTTAGATTTTAGGAAACTATAATTTTAATATAATTTAATTGAAATACAAAAGTACTAATATGCCTTTATAATTTGATTGGTCTAGAACTGGCCTCGCGACCTCAACCTTTTCATTGGCCTCGAGTGATCCTCCTATATATATATATATATATATATATATATATATATATATATATATATATATATATATATATATATATATATATATATATATATATATATATATATATATATATATATATATATATATATATATATATATATAGAATTGGGATCGAGTAAGAAGTAATATTTTTGTATGAAGGAATCTCATCACTCATCAAATCATAATAATGTCTTTTAAGATGCAACCATATTTTTGGTGTATATATGTAAGATTAAATGATTTGAAATCAGTTACAAAAATATATCATTCTTACCTTAATTATGATCATTTATACCTTAATTACTGATTTCTTACCTTCCTACCAAAATATTACTTCTTACTTGATCCTAACTATATATATATATATATATATATATATATATATATATATATATATATATATATATATATATATATATATATATATATATAGAGGCATTCTTTAGAAATCTTAGATTTACTCAATCAATTCATTCGGTCCTTTTGAAATTCTTCGGGAATTTGTTCCTTCTTTTCATTCCTTTGGTTTACAGTTTGCATCATGTATCGAGTTATAAATCTGTTCTCGAGTGCCAATGAAGAATCCTTTTTCGATCATCTACATGTAATTGTTGTGTTGATTTCAATTAAATTCCAAGAGCAACTATAGTTTTTTCCTGAAAAGTTATATAATATGAATTAAAGTTGTTGAAGTTTTGCTAATTTATATTGTCTAATTAACCTTGATTGTGTGTGTTTCCTTCTTGAAGCTCATGTATGAGACATTATCCGGAAAAGAATATTGACTTTAGCATTGAACTTTGCAAAATATTTCATTAATAACATCGTACTTTGCAAAATCTTTTTGGATGATCTGTAAAAGTTTTATTTCTTTTAAATTTAAGGTCATTTATAGGACACTTTCTTGAAAAAAAACATATCGATGGTAGCATTAAACTTGGAAAAAAAAGTTCATTAATAGCATCGAGCTCATTTATACGACATTTTTTGCAAAAAAAAAAATATAAGTTTTAACATTGCACTTTGCAAAGTACAATAAATAAGAGTCAGCTGTAATGATTAGCATAAAAATTTACCCTTTTGTCTAATTACCAATAAAGTTTACCCGATTTGTTTTATTTTTAGCTATTTTATATTATTTGGACTTATGAATTGTCTTTTTAGTTTATGTACACGTACATATGTTCGACTACCTTATTTTTTGATATTTTTGTTTATAAAACATCATTCTACCACTACATATGATAATGATTGTTAGTTTTGTTTTTAAAAATTTTCAACCGTGTAACACACGGGTTTTAGACTAGTGATTTTATAAGAATGATGTGGGATTTGGGAAAAGGGAAAGGAAAAACCAACAAGGGCAAATTTGTGAAAAAGTTAAAAGACTTAAATTTCCTTAAGTTGGTCGTTCTTTTTACATAAAATAAAAAAAAAAGTAATGTAACTTAATCGTTTTGAGACAGTTTCAAGATTTTTGATTTGTTCAGATGTCGTTTAGAGATTGTATCAAACGTTTTTTTGATTTTCTAAAGACCTCTTAAATGATGGCTTTAATACAAAAAGAATGTATTTGTTTGATTGGATTCATTTATCTTACAAATGTCAACTATGAAACTGAAAATAAATCAAAATTTTCAAATTTGAAATATCAAACTTTAACCATGATAACCGTCTTCAGGAGCCAATCAGACCTGTTTTGTTTTTTTTTGTTTTTGTTTTTGTTTTTTTTTGTAATTCTGTTGAAGGACTTAAAGAAGCTTATTCAGATCTAATTGATTCTACTAAGAAAATCCTAGATTCTATTCGTAAATTGCAAGAGGTAAATTTGAGATCTTTTTGTTATCAATTACAATCGGATTACATATCACGTACCAACTATTGTATTTAACATTTGCTAAGTCACCCTTTTTTTTCTTTCAGTTTTAGATGATTGATGATGTAATTGTGGGAACACTAAGGGTGTTCATAGCTTTACAATATGGAATATAGATAAAGCGTCCCGACCCAATGAACAAGCTGGGGCACCCACCGATCTGACCCGACCCGTACGTAGCACGGATCCAAACTAGTTATCATCATTATGAAACAATAGAAATGATTAACCCTCGAATGTGATGTGACATCAAACCGTTTCAATGTCTATGTATACTGGGTGCAATTTAAATGATCATATATTTTATTGTTATTATATTATTTTTTGATATATTAACTACATAAAAGGTAATATAAAATAAATATTATCCCGTTTACATGGTGATGGTTCTTTTTTTGAACGGCTGGTGATGGTTCGTACCAGCACATATCTTTGTTATTCGATATTTTTTGGCCATTAGATATAATATTTACTGGTTAATTTTAGAGAACATTAAAATTTTGATTTTTGTTGTGTCTAGATTTCTTTAGATACAATCCATTGACTTCTAAAATTATAGATATGGTCTCTTTGAAGTTCTTTTATTATGGATATGGTGTGTGTCAACCTTAAAAATACTATTTTTACCCTTTAAATATTTTCTTTCATATTTTAACTTGTTAATATGGTCTCTTTGCGTTCTTTTATTATGGATATGGTGCGTGTCAACCTTAAAAATACTATTTTTACCCTTTAAATATTTTCTTTCATATTTTAACTTGTTAATGTTTCGTTAACTTGTTAATGTTAACGAAAGACGTATGCATTGAGTTAAATGGAAGGTGGTGCTTAATAATAAACAAAATGATGGTATTGGTGTTGGAAGTTTGGATGCCTTTAATCTTTCTCTTTTATACAAATGGAGGTGGCGGTTTTATAATGAGAGAAATTCCTTGTGGGTTTCTCTCATTAAGTTTTTACATGGAATTGATGGTGGTTTTTCGAGTGGCAACACTCGTATAACCAGTACCAGGGTTTGGGGGAAAATTGTGGGTTCTATAAATCGTTTACATGATACAGGGTTAGTCGATAGAGATATTTTGGTCAGACAGATAGGGGATGGCGCTCACACTAGATTCTGGCATGATAATTGGTGCGGTGGTTTGCGGTTTAGGGACACGTTTGATCGCTTGTATGCTTTGGCTGAAGACACTGATGCGTTAGTTAGCGATTATTGGGATTCATGTAGATGGGAGTTGATTTGGAGGAGATCGGTTCGTGGTGGAGCTGAATTTAATCAATACCAGACTTGATATGTTGTCTCTTATAAACATTCAGGAGGCTTCGGATAAATAGGTTTGGATTGGGGATTCTTCAGGGGTTGACACGGTTAAAAGTACGAGAAATTTAATTGACGAAAATCGTCTTCCGATAGGCGTACGTCAAACGCATTGGAACCGGTGCATTCCAAAAAAGATTAATATCTTCATGTGGTGGGTGTTACAAGATCGAATTCCCACTAGACTTAATCTAGCTAACAGGGGAATCAATATTCCTTCGACGTTGTGCTCGGTGTGCTGTAATCATCAAAAATCTACTTCTCATTTATTGTTTACGTGTGATATGGCGAGACAGGTTTGGAGTCGGGTTACTACTTGGATGGGGGTGGGAATCCGTAATTTCGACTCTTCAGAGGAGATGGTGCAATGGCTAGATTTGCAACCGGTGACGAGACATCACAGAAGTATTGTCGACTCAGTGTGTTCTACTCTCATATGGGTGCTTTGGACGTATAGGAATTCAGTTGTTTTTAGGAATTCCAAATTTAAGAAGGATTTTATTCTTGATTGCATTCAAGATTACGCTTTTAATTGGTTTTCTTCTAGGAATACTAAAGTCAAGATTCGGTGGATTGACTGTTTACAATCTCCAATAATGACTTAAAACTTTTTGTAATTTTACTAGTTCTTTGCTAGTATTTTGGTTCGTGTGTGAATATATTGCTGCTGTTAAAAAAATGTTTTTATTTATAAAAATCAAAAGGGCCCATCCCACCTTCTTTCATTTTCCTACACTGTCCCCTACTCTACTTCATCTTCTTCAATTACAACAGGTCATTGTAACACCCCATTTTCGTTTTAACGTAAATATTAAACGTCAAACCTTTAGTTACGTCTTTAAAAGAAAATTGGGTAAAGTTAATTAGAAAACGATTCGTAGAATTTGATCTCGGCTAATAATAATAATAATAATAATAGTAATAATAATAAATCTAGAATTTTAGTTAAATGATTTGAGGAGGGGTGAAATATCATTTATAGAAACTTAGTTGTTAAGTCAAATGGTGCATGAGGTGTTTTAAAAATATCTTAGTATTGTTGAGTGACTAAAAGTGCAATTGAGTGAAACTTGCATGTGATTCCAATTGTGGTAGTTGAAACAGCCCACGCACAACACTTGCTTTTGGATTATAGCTTTTGGAATATAGTCCATGGAAAAAGATCAAGAAACGTGATCTTCCTTCTCATCTCCTATTTCTCTCGTTTCTCTAGCTTCTGTTATGAAGGCTATATTTTCTCATGTTTCCTTTGGTTGCTGCTGTCGAGAGCTTGGGAAGGAAGAGATGTTGTGTATGCGTGGCTGATATGAAGGGCGAGGGAAGCAAGAGTGAGAACATACGTGGGAGGAGGTAAGAAACTCTCTTTTTCTTCCTTGTGTCTTTGCCGTAGCCATGACCACCACCACGCTTCTACATGAGTGTGTGTGTGTGTAGAAAGTATGTGCGGTGCTCTCATCTGATTTTGATGTTTTGATTGTCCTTGTCATAAGCTTCATCTCAAATTCTTGTGAGTCTTTTGCTAGCTGATTCAATACACACACACTCGTATCTTTGTGTGTACATATGTATGTTTTTATTGTGTAAGTTTATGGTTTTAGACCCTACCTCTGTATTTTGATGTTATGATGTTCCTTTGGACTTAATTCTGACCTTAGAGGTCTTAATTCTTGTCTTAATGGGGTTAGGAGTTAAAATCCTAAACCTTAATGTTATTTTTGGGATTTTCGTATTTTCACTGTTTTGGACATGTTCTTAGACAATTTGTATAAAATCGTGTATTTGGCCGTTTGGGGTGAATCATACCTTTCTGGAATGGTCTACAGGTGTAGTTTATTGTTCCAGAAGGCCTTGGTCTAATTTGTATTCTAGGTTAGGTGAATATTGCAATATTCACTTATTGGTCTAAGTTCTATCAGATTTGGTCCCCTGTCTTGAGAAATTCATTGTAAATTGTACAAACATATTTTGGGAGCAAGGCTACTTGACTTAGTTTACTTTTGAAGTCTATTTTGTCCATACCAAGTTTGAGAGTTCAGTTCTTAACTGATTTTGAGCGATTAATATATCTTTAAGGTGTGGCTTAGTGGGTGTATTGATTGTGTCAGTCAACTTTAGAGATTTTTCATTTATTATTGAAACATGCAAATGATCTGAGGTCAGGCCCTGTGACCTTATCCTTTGGTCTAATGTTTGCATGATTGTTTCTGAATTTTATTTTGAAGGATTCCTTAGTTGAATACGGTAAATCTTGTGTTTGGGTCAGAAATCAGCTTTCCTGTCGGTTTCCTCTTTTGTGATAAGTGTCTTACTTTTGGTTTTGGGTTTCATGGTATGGGTCCGGATTTACCTAAAACTAATTGAATCTTATAATAACTCATTTGATGAGTAAAAGTGAAGGGGGGAGGGGTACATGTTGGAACACGATGCGTGTCGGAAATCGGAAAGTACATAACTATAAGTAGTTATTTATAAAATATGACTTTCGTGCTAAGTAGTGGTATATGGGTTGTAGGTTGGCGGAAGAAGGAGGGTACCTGAGTGCTACATAGCCTGTGTTACCTACTGCTATTTATCAGGTAAGTTTCTCACTACATCGTGTGGACGTTATGTGTGCTTTACCGTACTTTGTGTAATTGTAAAATGTTTGTGGATAGCACCAAGTTGTGTGTATTTTACTAATATTATACCTTCCTTTTACAGTTGTAATTGTTGGGGTATGGTGTGTGGTTAGTACTAGACGTGTCTAGGTCTAGTGTGTAGAAAATACGGGCTCGACGAACTGAGCAATATAGTGTGGCTCGACGAACTGGGCAATATAGGGTGGCTCGACGAACTGAGCAATATAGGGTGGCTCGACGTACTGAGCAATAGGTTGGCTCGACGCACTGAGCAATATAAAGATATCCGCAAGATGCACTGAGCAGATACGCATGACTCGACGTACAGAGTATGCGCGGCTCCGAGTGCTGAGTGGTGGAGTTTAATTTAATGAGCAGATACGCATGACTCGACGAACAGAGTATGCGCGGCTCGAAATGCTGAGCAGGAGAGTATAACTCAATGTACTGGGTAGAGTATATTATGTGTTTATTTTGCTGTGTTGTGTGGTAGTATTTTCCTTATCGGAGTAGGGTGTGTGTAACTGATATGCTGTGTAGGTGTTGGAACTCACTAAGCTATGTGCTTAATCTTTCCCTATTAAATTACTATTTCAGGTTTGTACAAGTGGAAGCGACGATCAGGCATGACGGGTACACACTGCTGCTGTCTGTTTGAAAATTTTATGCTGTGAATCGATGTAAAATGTTTTTGAACGTCTACATAATGTTAAATATTGGATAAATTAATGTTTATTAAATGAAAATGTTTCCTTAAAAACTGGGACGTTACAAGTTGGTATCAGAGCAATGGCTTGAGTGAATCAGACTCACTTGATGAGTTTTGATCTCAAGCTTGAGACTCAAAAGTTTTCTTTAAAGATATTTTTACAAGAAATTAAAAGTTGTTTTTCGAGTAAGAGGTTAAATGAACATTGTAGCGAAGACGCAGTGTGTACCGCCAGCCGACGTCAGTGGGGAAAAGGTTTAAGTACTTAGTATTTGTTGATGTTTCTGTAATATATGATATATGTATGCTTAAATGCCTGCTAGAAAACCACATATTGATGTACAATTACTTGTTGCATGTTGTTGTGAATAAACGCTAGTGTTGATAGGTTGTTTAAGGAATGTCATTAAAGTGTAGGCAGTAGGGACTAAATAGTCCTAGAATGTTTGAGTTGGCCTTATTGCATGTTCCTTGTTTGGTTGTTGAAAGATCTTCTAATTAAATAATTGTATACAACTATGTTCATGAAACAACCTGGGGTATATGTTTTAAAATTATCAGTGAGAAGTGAATTGGGGACTTCTGGACAAGTCCTGGAACGGACGTGGATAGGTGTGGAAGGTAGTAGTAGAGCTCCTACTACTGAAAGCACAGGATCCACGTTCGAATCGGGAGTTGGTCATGAAGAATCCAATTAGCTGAGGGTGTGGGTAGTTATGAAAATAATAATAATAGTAAATAAAAGTAGTAACACATCGATACATGTGATCCATTACTATAACTTTATATTAATACATTAAGAAAAGTTTAGAGAACTACTAACCTAAACTGGAGAATCAGGATGAAGTGAGAAAAGATCTTCTACACTTCACTCTTTGTCATCATTAGGTTGCCTTGTACCTTCTTGAGGATTTGGAAGAGGTATGTTTCCAGTTATTGGAGGAGGAGCTCCAAGGTATGGGGTCTCAATAGGGTTGGAACCCGTAACCCCATGATTATGGGCTAAATATTGACTCATTTGGGGTGTGTGTAAGTAGGGAAGTGAAGAGGAAGGGTTCCAATTTGGAACCAGTTGGGGGTAGCTATAAGAAGGAGGAAACCAGGCTAGGTCACCTACAGAGCCTCCAAAATTATCCTCACTCGCAGGCTCGAGTAAACCAGAATTAATAATACTCATACCAGAATTAGATGGCAGAGATTGCTGCTGTGTATGAGTTCTGGATGAAGTTTCCCCCTTTTCCAGAATTTTTCTTTTCTTATATTCAACCTTATGAGCAGCTTGTATTAGTTTCTTTGTGCCGTCAGTGAGACCCGATTGTGACCCTTCAATTATTGCTTCTTTCTCCATTTTTAGGTTGGGTATTAAATCTTTCGATAATCCTGCTGCTCCACTAAACTCGTTACCAAATTCCTGTGACATAAATAACTTTAGTAATCACAACTTTATGATATAAAAAAAATGTAATTCCTTACCTCAACACGATCAATAAGAGTTTGCAGACTCTTAAGTTGTCGTTGGGGCCAATGTTCGATACCTAAATCTCTACAGCGTTTTTTTAAATGTGACGATCCAATGTTGAGTTCCTTCGCAGCTTTCTCAATTGGTTTGTTAAAGTGTTCAGCTATTATTTCCCTAGTTAATGAGTGTCTGAAACCTCTTCTAACTCCAGCTACTGTGGTTATCGGAATCGAATGATTGAGTTCAAATGTACTATTGTTATTCGGGATCATTTGAACATGATCCTGATTTTCTAAACCAAAGATGGGCATTGATTCATTAAAGTCAGTGGCATCTATAGGTATTAATTGTTGGTTTTCAACTGAAAACTCAGGATTCTGAAATTCTTCTAGATTCCTTTGAATCAACTGAAGGTGATCTTGATATTGAAAACCAACCCCAAACCCGGGATTCAATTCAATATTTATGTTATGGGTCATCTGTAATTGATTGTCATTTTGAAAGTCAGCCATGAATTCTTGATTCGTGGGGATGATCTCACTACTAGTGGAGGGTACGTCGATGAATGAATTGTAATCGGGTAGACCATCCACAAATGGGTCTACAAATAACAATTGTCAGATGATAAACAAAATTGAATACTCATAGAAGCAATCATTTAAAAGAATTTAACCTGGTAGAAGGTATGGAGTCTGATCAAGTGCAAAGTCTAAAGATGCATGCGCTGGATCTTCTGTGTTAATGTTCAGCTTGGGAAAAAGTTCCGGCTCACCGTGGAGTTGCTCTATTGGTAGTATATCTGGAAGACTGTACCATAATTCAAAATCAAACAAAACATTAGAAAGATAATCGAAGTATGGATGATAGATGTCTAGAATCTTATAAATACCAAACTCTATTAAGAATGCTTGGTCTGAAGTACCCTCTCCTTGCGGAAAACCAGGTCCAGGGTTCGACAGATCGCCCATTGAAGATCTGTTTTCCATGACTCAGCTTTAAATATGAGTTCGTTTACGAACAAACTATTGATAAGAGAGGATGAGACTGAAAATGAAGGTGGAAATGAATGATACTACATACCTGTATGTATATATATATATAGCATCTTGCAGCTGGAACCGAAAGGACATATTGAACTGAAGGGACACCTCATGTTTTAATGTCAAAATTCAAATTAACTACAGTAGGTGCGACTCTTCACTACCCTGAGTGTCGTTTTATTTTCAAAATTCGCTGCTTGACTCCGGTGATAACGGGATATTGAAGAGACTCTTTGGAATAAAGGTGTATATAGTGGTGTTGTTTATTGTTTACTTTAATATACAGACTGATGTACGCTGTTGATTATTAGTGATGTGATATCATATAAAACAAGTAAAGTTGTTACCTATTGTATTGGTGTTTAATTTCGGGGACGAAATTCTTGTAAGTGGGGGAGAGTTGTAACACCCCATTTTCGTTTTAACGTAAATATTAAACGTCAAACCTTTAGTTACGTCTTTAAAAGAAAATTGGGTAAAGTTAATTAGAAAACGATTCGTAGAATTTGATCTCGGCTAATAATAATAATAATAATAGTAATAATAATAAATCTAGAATTTTAGTTAAATGATTTGAGGAGGGGTGAAATATCATTTATAGAAACATAGTTGTTAAGTCAAATGGTGCATGAGGTGTTTTAAAAATATCTTAGTATTGTTGAGGGACTAGAAGTGCAATTGAGTGAAACTTGCATGTGATTCCAATTGTGGTAGTTGAAACAGCCCATGCACAACACTTGCTTTTGGATTATAGCTTTTGGAATATAGTCCATGGAAAAAGATCAAGAAACGTGATCTTCCTTCTCATCTCCTATTTCTCTCGTTTCTCTAGCTTCTGTTATGAAGGCTATATTTTCTCATGTTTCCTTGGGTTGCTGCTGTCGAGAGCTTGGGAAGGAAGAGATGTTGTGTATGCATGGCTGATATGAAGGGCGAGGGAACCAAGAGTGAGAACATACGTGGGAGGAGGTAAGAAACTCTCTTTTTCTTCCTTGTGTCTTTGCCGTAGCCATGACCACCACCACGCTTCTACATGAGTGTGTGTGTGTGTGTAGAAAGTATGCGCGGTGCTCTCATCTGATTTTGATGTTTTGATTGTCCTTGTCATAAGCTTCATCTCAAATTATTGTGAGTCTTTTGCTAGCCGATTCAATACACACACACTCGTATCTTTGTGTGTACATGTGTATGTTTTTATTGTGTAAGTTTATGGTTTTGGACCCTACCTCTGTATTTTGATGTTATGATGTTCCTTTGGACTTAATTCTGACCTTAGAGGTCTTAATTCTTGTCTTAATGGGGTTAGGAGTTAAAATCCTAAACCTTAATGTTATTTTTGGGATTTTCGTATTTTCACTGTTTTGGACATGTTCTTAGACAATTCGTATAAAATCGTGTATTTGGCCGTTTGAGGTGAATCATACCTTTCTGGAATGATCTACAGGTGTAGTTCCTTGTTCCAGAAGGCCTTGGTCTAATTTGTATTCTAGGTTAGGTGAATATTGCAATATTCACTTATTGGTCTAAGTTCTGTCAGATTTGGTCCCCTGTCTTGAGAAATTCATTGTAAATTGTACAAATATATTTTGGGAGCAAGGGCACTTGACTTAGTTTACTTTTGAAGTCTATTTTGTCCATACCAAGTTTGAGAGTTCAGTTCTTAACTGATTTTGAGCGATTAATATTTCTTTAAGGTGTGGCTCAGTGGGTGTATTGATTGTGTCAGTCAACTTTAGAGATTTTTCATTTATTATTGAAACATGCAAATGATCTGAGGTCAGGCCTTGTAACCTTATCCTTGGGTATAATGTTTGCATGATTTTTTCTGAATTTTATTTTGAAGGATTCCTTAGTTGAATACGGTAAATCTTGTGTTTGGGTCAGAAATCAGCTTTGCTGTCGATTTCCTCTTTTGTGATAAGTGTCTTACTTTTGGTTTTGGGTTTCATGGTATGGGTCCGGATTTACCTAAAACTAATTGAATCTTATAATAACTCATTTGATGAGTAAAAGTGAAGGGGGGGGGGGGGGTACATGTTGGAACACGATGCGTGTCGGAAATTACATAACTATAAGTAGTTATTTACAAAATATGACTTTCGTGCTAAGTAGTGGTATATGGGTTGTAGGTTGGCGGAAGAAGGAGGGTACCTGAGTGCTACATAGCCTGTGTTACCTACTGCTATTTATCAGGTAAGTTTCTCACTACATCGTGTGGACGTTATGTGTGCTTTACCGTACTTTGTGTAATTGTAAAATGTTTGTGGATAGCACCAAGTTGTGTGTATTTTACTAATATTATACCTTCCTCTTATAGTTGTAATTGTTGGGGTATGGTGTGTGGTTAGTACTAGACGTGTCTAGGTCTAGTGTGTAGAAAATACGGGCTCGACGAACTGAGCAATATAGGGTGGCTCGACGAACTGGGCAATATAGGGTGGCTCGACGAACTGAGCAATATAGGATGGCTCGACGTACTGAGCAATAGGTTGGCTCGACGCACTGAGTAATATAAAGATATCCGCAAGATGCACTGAGCAGATACGCATGACTCGACGTACAGAGTATGCGCGGCTCCGAGTGCTGAGTGGTGGAGTTTAATTTAATGAGCAGATACGCATGACTCGACGAACAGAGTATGCGCGGCTCGAAATGCTGAGCAGGAGAGTATAACTCAATGTACTGGGTAGAGTATATTATGTGTTTATTTTGCTGTGTTGTGTGGTAGTATTTTCCTTATCGGAGTAGGGTGTGTGTAACTGATATGCTGTGTAGGTGTTGGAACTCACTAAGCTATGTGCTTAATCTTTCCCTATTAAATTACTATTTCAGGTTTGTACAAGTGGAAGCGACGATCAGGCATGACGGGTACACACTGTTGCTGTCTGTTTGAAAATTTTATGTTGTGAATCGATGTAAAATGTTTTTGAACGTCTACATAATGTTAAATATTGGATAAATTAATGTTTATTAAATGAAAATGTTTCCTTAAAAACTGGGACGTTACAATCATTGCCAAAGACAAAAAAATAATAAGGTTTTAGCATAAATGCACAAGGAAGCTACAGATCTAACACAAACATTATGGGACGAAATACAATGTTTATTTTTGTTATCATCCAGAATGGAGGTTTCTTTTAAATTGAAATAAAAACCTTATAATCAGTGAATATAAACAGCAACAGTTAAGTTTTCTTAAATCAAATGCTTCCATCATGGTAAAATTTTAAATCCTACCATATTGGAATATATAAATGAACAAAAGAAAAAAATATCCTTGACTAACAACACTAAAACACACCAATTCATAGAGAATTTCGTTGAGCACTTTGTATGCAAACCAATAATCATGAACTTACATGAGATTATAGCAAGCCTCCAACATGGAATCTGTAAACACCATAACACTCTTCAATACACATCTCACTAGATATCTCCCAAAATATTAGAATCCAAATATATCCCTTACAAGTACCTTACAAGTATTGAACTTATGATCAAAAGAACCATAACCACATCATTAACTCTCCTGAAATACCTTACAAGTATTGAACTTATCGTCAAATATTCTCAGTGGAGTTATACACTATTCATTTGATGTCTTAATTTCCCTTTAAAAATTTTCTTTGTTATCGAACTCAATATCTAAGTGTCTTGTTGTTCACATATGTGGCTTGTTATTCCCCCTAAATGGCTTGTTGTTCACATATGTGGCTTGTTATTCCCCCTAAATGGCTTGTTGTTCACATATGTGGCTTGTCGTTTGCCTATGTGGCTTCTTGTTGCCTAAGTGGCTAGATACTGTTGATTACTATGCTGACCAAGAAATTAGAATATAGAAGACGGTTCCAGAGACACCTCAGCAGAATGGAGTAACTGAGAGGATAAATCATATATTGAATGAGAGGGAAAAAAGCATGAGACTGCATGCAAGTTTACCCAAGATGTTCTTGGTAGATACGGTCAACACAACAGTGTATTTAATCAAAAGAGGACCCTCAGTCCCTATAGGGTTCAAGATTACAGAAGAGGAATGGCAAGGTCGTGAGATTTCTCTCAAACACTTGAAGGTTTTCGGTTGTGTCTCATATATCAAAGTTAAAGAATCAGAGAGAGACAAGCTAGAAGAAAAGGCAAGAAAGTGCACTTTTATAGGCTATGGGTTGGTTGATATGGGGTACTGCTTCTGTGATAACCAAAATAAAAGGATTATCAGAAGTCGGGATGTGGTGTTCAACGAGAATGTCTTATACAAAGATGAACTTTCAGAGAGGAAGAAACAAGCAACCAGAGAAAGCAGAAAGTCAAGTCGAGTTTGAAGAGATCTCTGAAGATGACATTGTGAAACCTGTCAGTACTCCACAGATAGGTGAAAGTTCAGGAAGTAGTGGGAGCTTTGATGTATATGAAGATAATGGGAGCAAAGATTACAGTAGTTCTGAAGCCAGGGTTGTAGATGATGCAGAGACCTCAACTCCTACTATTCGTAGATCCACTAGAGTACGAAGACCACCAGTCAGGTATTCTCCTTCACCTAATTAGTTGATGTTCACTGAGAATGGTGAACCTGAGTCCTATACAAAGGCCTTGAGGATGAAAGATTCCATACAGTGAAGAAGGCTATGGAAGACGAGTTGAGCTCACTTGACAAGAACCATACTTGGTCCTTGGTCAAGCTCCCAGCTGGGAAGAAAGCACTGTAGAACAAGTGGTTGTTCTAGGTAAAGGATGAGATTGATGGCAGTAAAATATACAAGGCATGATTAGTGGTCAAGGGTTCCAACAGAAAAGAGGGATCGATTATAATGAGATCTTCTCTCGAGTTGTAAAGATGACTACAATTAGAATGGTCTTGGGAATTGTAGCCTCTGAAGATCTCCATCTAGAGCAGCTAGATGTGAAAACAACTTTTCTCCATGGAAACCTGAAAAAGACATCTATATGGCACAACCAGAAGGTTTTCCTACAGTTGGTAAAGAAAATCTGCTGTGCAAGTTGAAGAAAAATCTGTATGGATTGAAGCACGATCCAAGACAGTGGTACTTGAAGTTTAATAGCTTCATGCAAATGAGCAGGTATCGCAGATGTGAGATGGATCACTACCATTACATATTGATCGCTGGATCCGACATGGAAGATATCAACATGCTTAAGAAGTAGTTGTCCAGAGAGTTCGAGATGAAGGACCTAAGGGCCGCTAAGCAGATATTGGGCATGAGCATAACCAGGGACAGAGTTAGCGATACATTAAAACTTTCGCAAGCTAAGTACATCAAGAAAGTTTTAGAAAAGTTCATCATGGAAGATGCCAAGGCCAAAAGTACACCTTTGGGAAGTCAGTTGAGACTCTCAAAGAAGCAATCCCCAAAGACGGAAGGAGACAAAGAACAGATGGCTAAAGTTCCTTATGCATATGCAGTTGGTAGTTTGGTGTATGTAATGGTATGCACAAGACCAGATATTTCCCATGCAGTGGGAGTTGTTAGTAGGTTCATGTCAAATCCAGGAAGAGAGCATATGGAGGTAGTAAAGTGGCTATTACGTTACTTGAAAGTAACAGCTGAGGTTTCCCTATGTTTCAGAAAAAAAGGGGTGGTCTTAGAAGGGTTTGCCGATGCAGATTTTGTTGGATTAGGTGTCTAAGCCATGACTAATAATTAACTATTTACCTAGTTAATAGTAGCATAGTCCATTTGGGTTGCCCTCATAGCTGGAGGTTGGTAGAAAGTTCAGTAGAGAGAAAGATCGATTTATTATGTGATTAATAAATCGATAGAAATAAAAAGGAATAGTTGTTAATATATAAATGTGATTATATATTAATTAGAAATTATAGTAATTGATTAATAATTAATCATGAGTTAATTGGATTAATTCTGTGGCATTAATTGGATTAATCAAGAGGACAGGGGCTAAAGTTGTTCCAACTCGAAAGTTGAATTGACACGCGCGGCGCGCCCAGGTACGAGCCGCGGCGCGCGTACTGGTAATCTGGAAAATGGCTTAGAGATAGGGTTTATCTCTGTTTGAAAGTCAAACGAGGTTTATCTCTAAGGGTCATTTGGTTGCCTATAAATAGGGACCCCTGGACCTCATAATTGGTTGCGAATTCTCTCTTCTCTCTCTGGAAAATTCGAGATCCACAATCCTCCTAGCTTGGGTGTGACTTTCATTTGAGGCAGGATATTTTTGCTGCTCGGCTTTCAAGAAATTTTAAGGTTGGTTTTCTATTTTGATCTTTATATTTTTATTGACCTTTAAGTTATTGTTATATGTCCAATTAGAAGAAAACATAGATCCTTTTAGGTTGCATGTGAACTTAGATTATTTAGTTCATGGTTTGCAGAAAACCTTTCAGTGGTATCAGAGCCTGTTCTTGTTTTCTTGTTGAATAATTATAACTGTTTTAGGGTTTAAAGCTTATAAACCCTAATTTTTATGTGGATCGATTTCTTGGATTAGGGTTTTGGAAACCCTAATCCCCCCTTGGTAAATTTCGATTAAGCCTTTTAGGGTTTTAGGAGGTTTTCTATTTTTGGTAACTTTTGGTTAATTAAATGGATAACCTTAAACCCCATTACTTGAAATTGAAATTTAGGGGATTTAGGATAGGTTTTAATTAATTTGATTAATTTAGATAAACCTATCTTCATTGAATTAATTTAATTAATTGTTAATTAAAAGATAATTCAAAAGGGATTTAATTAATTTTTTTTAATTATCGAAAAAAAATTAAGGATAAAATCCGAAATATTATTTTAAGGGTTTAAAATAATAAGATTTAATTAATTTAATTAATTGTTAATTAAAAGATGATTAAATCGGTTTTATAGGTTTAATTTAATTTTAAATTTAATAGTTAAATTGGTAAAATTAAACGATAAACCTGGAATATTTTAAAGAGTTTTAGAATACATTTTATATATGTTATTAATTGTTAATACTATATGTATAAGATGAGATTGGTCAGTCAATTCAATAGTAGGCCTCATTCACGAAGCTGATCTATAAAGTGGGTATAAGGAGGCTGCCTATAAAATGGCGGTCTAATGGGTGAACACTCTCACCCACCGCTCGCCTGATCAGTGGAGGGTCGTTAGCCGAACAGTTTTGATAGGACTGCTAAATCATTAAAAATATAATGATCAAAGTACTAGAACTTTTACACAAAATCCCAATCTAGTTACTTTAGGAAAAATGTGAATTTGATGCTAACCCATGAAATTGCACATTGCATTTTATGAAACGTTGGTGGAGCGTGTGTGGTTTATCGGCACACCAATGAGGGTTCATAAAGAGTGGCAATGGGTGTCTCGGGTGTTATCATTGTTGATGGAGCATGTGTGGTTTACCGACACATCAATTTGAGATGGTAATGGACCCCGAGAGCACCAAGCTAATTTGCATGGTTATTCACACCCGGTTTGTGATCCTCGGCATCCCAGTCACAAACGGTGGGGCATATCTGAGATTAAACATGCTATTGAACAGTTCAATATATCTCAAAAGAAACTAGGAATTCCATTATAATAAGATTTTTTCCGCAGTGGAATTGGCTGAATCGTCATTCGCCTACCTTTATAAAATTTGCATATAGATTACGGCATCCCTCTTCTATGTTGTAAATTGTTATAGTTGGATCCTAGCCTTATTTTATATTGGGTTTTTATAAGGACCGACAAGTATCTAATTAAACTTACCTTCTTTTATAGATGTCTTCTGCTGATCAATCCGCTCCCCACTCAAACTCCAGTGTTCCCTCAATCCTGTCATTATTTTCCAAGGTTCAATTGAACGGGACAAACTACAATGACTGGATTAGAAATATCAAGATGGCTCTGAGGTACGAGAACAAAGAGTATGTTCTCGAGACTGAGCTTGTAGATATTGACCCTAAAACTGCTACTCCCGAGGAACTTGCCTCGTACCAAAAACATTCTGATGATGCGACCAAAGTGGCCTGCATCATGATCGCCACAATGAACCCCGAATTGCAAAGGATATACGAAGACTACTGGCCCTTTGAGATGCACAAGGAGCTTGCGGAAAAGTTCCGCAAGCAAGAGCGCATCGAGAGGTGCGAGGTGGTCAAGGACTTCACGAGCGGCAAGCCTAGAGATGGAGAGTCCATCTGCACTCATGTGCAAAGGATGCAAGGCTATGTGGAGCGGCTTAGGAAGCTTGCGATGCCTGTACACGAGGAGTTAGCCATTGACATAGTGCTTAACTCCTTGCCAAGTTCTTATGACCAGTTCAGGCTGGCTTACCATTTGAACAACAATCAGGCTACCCTGTCTGAGTTGCATCGTATGATTCAGACTGCTGAGGAAGGGATGAAGGGTAAAAGTGTACCCTCGGTTAATCAGCCCGTCTTAGCCATTGGAAGTGGCAAAGGAAAGAAAAGGAAGGGCCCTCCTAAGCAAAATTGGAGGGATAAGGTTTAGGTCGGGTCGTCTAGCAATGGCTCGAGAACCAAGTCTTCCTACATTCCTTGTGTGGCCAACCCCGATGAAGCCAACTGTTTTTATTGCAAAGAGAAGGGCCATTGGAAGAGAAGCTGCCCCAAATACTTGCTGGATGTCAAGGATGGGAAAGTAAAGCCATCGACAGCAGGTATATACATTATCTCTAAAAACTCACCATCTTCTAATTCTTGGGTCCTTGATACAGGATGTGGTTTTCACATTTGTTCTGATTTGCAGGGCCTAAAGGAAAGCAGGGAGGTGGAGCACGGTAGACTGAACCTGATCATGGGCAATATGAGATTGTCCCCTGTTACCAAGATCGGTGTTTATAGTTGAGTGCTTAGTAGTGATGTTAGCTTAGAGTTATTTAATTGTTGCTATTCGCCAGAAATGGCAAGAAACATTATTTCATTTCACGCATTGTTCAGACAAGGATTTCAATTTTCTTTTGATAATAAAATTGGTTCGATTTCTATTTTTCAAAAATGGTATTTTGATCTTTACTGCTTATCCTTGTGATGGTGTGTATGAAACTGTTGAATGTGTTGACAATTTAGGACATAGTGTAAATTATATTGATTCTACCAGTGGTGTAGAAAAGGCATGCCTGTGGCATAGTTGGAATCATTTGACCTCAGGTCGGATGATGTATGCGAATCTTGTCTGTTAGGAAAGATGACTAAATCACCTTTCAAAGGGTCTTTTGTAAGAGGTGAGGGTCTGCTGGACATTATTTACATGGATGTGTGTGGTTCATTCAGATCAACCACAAAGGATGGCACGCGGTTCTACGTGACCTTTACTGACGATTTTAGTAGATACGAGTATATCTACTTAATCAAGCATAAATCAGATACCTTTGAAAATTTCAAAGAATTTAAGAACGAAGTAGAGAATCAATTAGGCAGGAAGATAAAGATGCTCAGGTCCGACAGAGGCGGAGAGTATCTTAGTATCGAGTTCCTAGACTATCTGAAGGAATGTGGAATAGTTTCGCAGTTGACACCTCCCAGAACACCACAGTTGAACGGTGTTGTCGAGAGGCGTAACCGAACCCTATTGGACATGGTTCGTTCCATGATAAGTCGAGCTTCACTTCCCATTCACTTCTGGGGGTATGCCTTAGAGACTGCCGCCCATATCCTCAATCTTGTCCCTACTAAGAAGGTTGCTAAAACACCTCATGAAATGTGGACGGGGAAAGTTCCCTCATTGGCACATATCAAAGTCTGGGGTTGTGAGGCTTTCGTTAGACGAGAGACTCAAGACAAACTCGCAGAAAGAAGCGAAAGGTGTTTCTTCCTTGGTTATCCCAAACAGTCCTTTAGATATCTATTCTACAGACCAAGCGAGGACGTGGTCTTTGTAGCTAGACGAGCCGTCTTTCGGGAGAGAGCTCATATTCAAAGAGGACAGTGGGAGTACCATTGATCTGGAAGAAATTCAAGAGTCATCAGATGACGCAACCTTAGGAGAAACTAGCAACCAACATGAGGAAGAAGTTCTTGTTGGTCCGACTGATGTGTCCTTACCTCTTAGGCGCTCCGGTAGGGTTAGCATGCCACCCGAGTTTTATGGTTTCCATATAACTACGGATGGAGACACGTTTTTCAGTGATAGGACACTGATAAATTTGGATGAACCAGCTAACTACCAGGAAGCAGTGGCGGGCCCTAAGTCTGCCAAGTGGAAAGAGGCCATGGATAGAGAGATTAAGTCCATGGATGACAATCAAGTTTGGAACTTGGTTGACAACGTACCGGGTCGAAAGACAGTCGGGTGCAAGTGGATCTTCAAGAAGAAGACCGACATGGACGGAAAGGTACACACTTTCAAGGCAAGACTGGTTGCGAAGGGCTTTACTCAAACCCCAGGAATTGACTATGACGAGACCTTCTCACCAGTAGCCAAGATAAAGTCTATTAGGATAATGCTGGCCATAGCTACATTTCATGACTATGAAATTTGGCAGATGGACGTCAAAACCGCTTTCCTTAATGGAAAGTTGACTGAGGATGTTTACATGAATCAGCCAGAGGGTTTTGTCGATGCAAAGTATCCCAATAAGGTATGTAAGCTTGAGAGATCAATCTACGGATTGAAGCAAGCTTCTCGCAGCTGAAATATTTGTTTCCATGAGAAAGTCAAAGAGTTTGGCTTCTCTAGGATCAAGGATGAGTCCTGCGTATATGTTAAGGCTAGTGGGAGTATAGCCACCTTTCTGGTGCTATATGTCGATGACATACTGCTAATGGGAAACGATATTTCAACCTTGCAAGATGTCAAGGCTTGGCTTGGGAAATGTTTCGCCATGAAGGACCTACGAGAGGCTGCCTATATTCTCGGGATAAGAATATTGAGACATAGGAAGAAGAGACTAATTGGACTTAGTCAGGGTACATACTTGGAAAAGGTACTAAAGAGGTTTAGTATGGAAAATTCCAAGAAGGGAGAGCTGCCTATCCAAAGTAATGCAAAATTGAGTAAGACTCAAAGTCCGAGTACAGACGAAGAAATAGCTGACATGAGTCGGGTACCTTACGCTTCGGCTGTGGGGTCGATCATGTACGCCATAACGTGTACTCGCCATGACGTGGCCTTTGCTTTGAGGTCAGTCGGTACCAGGGAAACCCTGGAAGGGCGCATTGGATAGCTGTGAAAAATATACTTAAGTATCTGCGAAGGACAAAGAACATGGTGTTAGTCCTCGGTGGCAGTGATACCTTGAGAGTTGAAGGATATACAGATGCCAGCTTTCAGACGGATAGAGACAGTGGTCGGTCTTAGTTGGGCTGGGTATTCCTTTTGAACGGTGGAGCAGTTACTTGGAAAAGTTCCAAGCAAGAAACGGTAGCTGATTCTACGTGCGAATCAGAGTACATAGTAGCAAGTGAAGCTTCAAAGGAAGCAGCTTGGCTGAAGAACTTTATCGGTGACCTTGGAGTAGTCCCGAGTATTCAGGAGCCCTTGGAACTATTCTGTGATAACGAAGGTGCGGTCGCCTTGACAAATGAACCACGAGACCATGGAAAGTCCAGGCATATCGACAGAAAGTACCACTACATAAGACATAGGAGCATTGGATTGAGAGATGATATAAGTTTTTTGTAATTAGATAGGTTTCTGAAACTTGTAATAATGTTATTGTATTTGACTTTTGTGATTTAATAATGGAGATTTATTAATGAGTAATGGTTTACTACTTTTGTCAATACTTTATCATTTTGTTTCATTTTTGCATGTTTTACTTCCTGAATAATTGGATTATTCAAATATCCACAGTCGCTCATGCTTTTAGGGAGTAAGTATGAAGTAAGACTGTCATGAATTGGTTGTAGATTGTCTAAGGAGTTAGACATTGCGATAAGATTGCTGCAACATTCATGAGTACTTGGAAATGGAGATTTGAGTATTGGATAAACCCGCGCTCAATGGATTGCTTCATGGACCACATCACGAGCAATGTTGAGACGATAATACCTTTTGATCTTTAAGCTAAGACATATGAGTTATGATTTACTAAGCAATTGTTCATTGAAATACGAAATCGCATTGGTAACTCGGTGTCATAAAACATATTGTTGTGGGTGATTTGTCTGGTAAAAGACATACGTATATGAGTCGAAGCTTATTCGTCCCTTGACCCTGACGGGGAATAGATATCTGTAGGCCTCTCGATGAATTTGAAGTTGACTAAAATGGTTGGCCAACCGGGACTAAATTGGTAGTCTAAGAGTCATATGCAAATCGGAAATCGAGGAACAGTGAATCAGACCAGGATTGATTCTAATCCATGTCTTGAGTCTGAAAATATCTTGTTGGACGGAGGATCATCTGATCACTTATTTATGGACAGGACTGATTAGATCAGAGTTTCGCAGCAGTTTCTAGGAAGCTACATATGCTGGTTAATTAGAGGTTAAATTGTTAATTATAGTCATAGACTTATCCAAGTGGGAGACTGTTGTATTAGGTGTCTAAGCCATGACTAATAATTAAGTATTTACCTAGTTAATAGTAGCATAGTCCATTTCGGTTGCCCTCATAGCTGGAGGTTGGTAGAAAGTTCAGTAGAGAGACAGATCGATTTATTATGTGATTAATAAATCGATAGAAATAAAAAGGAATAGTTGTTAATATATAAATGTGATTATATATTAATTAGAAACTATAGAATTGATTAAAAATTAATCAGGAGTTAATTGGATTAATTCTGTGGCATTAATTGGATTAATCAAGAGGACAGGGGCTAAAGTTGTTCCAACTCGAAAGTTAAATTGACACGCTCGGCGCGCCCAGGTACGAGCCGCGACGCACGTACTGGTAATCCAGAAAATGGCTTAGAGATATGGTTTATCTCTGTTTGAAAGTCAAACGAGGTTTATCTCTAAGGGTCATTTGGTTGCCTATAAATAGGGACCCGTGGACCTCATAATTGGTTGCAAATTCTCTCTTCTCTCTGTGGAAATTTCGAGATCCACAATCCACCTAGCTTGGGTGTGACTTTCATTTGAGGCAGGATATTTTTGCTGCTCGGCTTTCAAGAAATTTTAAGGTTGGTTTTCTATTTTGATCTTTAGATTTTTATTGACCTTTAAGTTATTGTTATATGTTCAATTAGAAGAAAACATAGATCTTTTTAGGTTGCATGTGAACTTAGGTTATTTAGTTCATGGTTTACAGAAAACCTTTCAGGTTTGAGTGGATGTGCGGATTCGGGTAAGAGTACAACACGTTATGTGTTCATAATTGGAGGTATAACAATCAGTTGGATGTCCAGGTTATAGAAGAGTGTTGCTCTTTCAACCACAGAAACAGAGTACATGGCTATTGTAGAAGCAGCCAAAGAACTTATATTGAAGACCTTCCTATTAGAACTTGGAATGCAACAGGAGCATTGTGTACTGCATTACGACAACCAGAGTGCAGTTCACCTAGCAAAGAATCCGGTGTTTCATACTAGAACGAAACACATTCAAATGAGGTAGCATTTCATTCGAGAGTTAATCAATGTTGGAACTCTGAATCTGAAGAAAATCCTTGGAATGAAGTATCCAGTAGATATGTTCACCAAGGTGGTTACCACAGAGAAGTTGAAGTTTTGTATGACTTTAACTGGCCTTTCAGAAGTATTTGGAAAAGGGAATGGCA
The DNA here is from genome assembly GCA_023525715.1 of Cichorium intybus. Taxonomy (NCBI): domain Eukaryota; kingdom Viridiplantae; phylum Streptophyta; class Magnoliopsida; order Asterales; family Asteraceae; genus Cichorium; species Cichorium intybus. The sequence continues at coordinate 65,556,793 of CM042015.1, read as the reverse complement.
GAGAGAGAAAGAAAGAGAGAGAGAG